>JAUTDX010004451.1:0-22833 GCA_030844895.1 Ambrosia x helenae
GTTGAATCATCAAGTCCTCTTCCTTTTTCTGGATTCGCAATAGAGCTAGAATTAAAAATATGGATTGGAAAGTTTGGTATAATTACCCTCTAGGCTTGATGTAATTCGTGTTGGTTGGCCCGGGGGTCCTTTGTTTTGAGGACCGTCCGTGGCGTTTTTTAATGAAATTACTTTACAAAAAAAAAAAGTTAGTTGAAGAGTCAACCATGTTTGTAGCTTTTGAAGCCTGCAGTTGTTAGTGTCCTACTCACCCTCACTTTAAACCTCTCGTGCTCTTCATCTTATCACAAGAAATTATAGTTTACACCCATTAAAGCACGTGTAGGCTTGATTTGGGTGGACTAAATTTATGAACGAGAAAGATGGGACAACGGCGCCGCCGTGACCAAATTGGGTGTTTTGTTGTTCCCTCGACGTACTTTGTTCTTTTAATGGTGATTGTAGTGAATTTCAGATATTTATGAATACAATAAAACCACCTTTCTTATTAAGATATATTTTTATGGTCAAGAATGTTTTGCTCTTTTGTCTTATTAAACCAATGTTTTAGAAAAATAGGACCAACATCAAACCAAGCCACAAACTAATATTAAATAACCGGATGACTGACACGACTAAGTCTATCGAATATAGAATAGAATAGTAGATAGATTTCAAATAATGTTATGTTGATTATATTTAAGTGAAAGATGGTAAAACTAGTGGTCGATGACCATGAAGGCCTTGCAGTGTATGGTAAAAAGGGTTGACCATGAAGTATATTGGCCGGAAATCGATGTCAAGGGTGAATGGATATAAAGTTCTTAATGTTGAGATGGTGTGGTGGCGGGGTGAAGCTCTAGACTCGATGGTTACGGGGATGGCAGGGGATTTAGAAGCTGGATCGTCGTCATGGTGAATAAAGGAGGTGAAGTATTGAGAAAGGAGAGTAGTCGACAGTTGGGAAGAAACCGGCAGAGAAAGAGTGCCGAGGAGAAAGGGGAAAGGTTCGAAGGTTATGGTTTAGAAGGATAAGAAGACCCTGACTCTTAAATACCATGAAAGATGGTAAAACTTCTATGCCCTTCTCATTGATTTGCCAACTCAATAAAATAATACAAGAATGTGATCTCATATTTGATGGAGAGATATAGATTAGATTAAATGCTAAAGATGTACATTAAATACAATATTATCTTATCTATTATTTAAGAAATAAAAAAATAAATGTATTGTTTCATATTTTCATACAAAAAAGCAAAGATTTTTGTTGGATGATAGTACTAAATTTAGTTACACAAAAACACATCAATCAACTCATTCTTATTCGGGTATCCCACTCATAGCCATAGAAGTTATTGTAGGATTAGAAAAAATATAGATTAGGCACACCTTACATGTATCTCTGAAGATAGAGAAATTGGTTCCCATTAGACCCTTGACTCCAAAAAGATATCCTAAAACTAATAATAATAATAATGATAACTAAAATTCTTCCCCTCGCGATGCGGGCTTCGGCTTATTGTGTTGGTCAATGTGGCGAAAGCTTGGTTCTCGAATCGGTGGGGGGCCAGACTCATTTTTTTATCCGGTAGTGCCCGGAAGCTCAAATCGGGTGGTCGGTCGGACTCAACCCGGGCTCAATTTACCTATGAAAATTGCAAAATTCCACCACTACGCCAAAAATTAGTGGGGATCGAGGCCCCCTCGGGGCCCGAAAGAAGTTGCGACCCTATTGGTCGATTATTTTATCGTGTCCGGTGTCGTTTACACATTTATGATTGGTGGGGTTGTACACAATTAGGCGTCGGGTTTTTGGAGATTAGGCAATTTGTAGTCAACATAAAAACTAGTAATTAGTATCAAGATGTTTAATTTTCTAAAAAAAAATAAATGCATATTTTTCTTTTCCCTACTCTTTCTATCTTTATTTCTCTACTCTATCAACACACATTTTTATTTCACTACTCTATTAGCACACACTAATTCCTATCAACGCACACACCGTCCCACGTTTAGGCAATAAAATTTTTGTCACAATACGTGTTTAAAAAATCATTTGCGTTTGCGTACTATTATGTTATGTTTAAAACTTTAATTTGCTCTCGACGGGCCTCCACTTTCTCAGCAACCATTTGGGCAGCCATTCATAAAAGCAAGATCTCCATCAAATCTCATAATCATCAATCCTTGGCCCTTTCTGCCTCCGGTCGGAGCTCTACAAACCCCCACCGCCCACCCCAAAACCGCAACCAAGTTTTTCCCCTACCACCACCCACACAACCATCGACAACAATCCCACTGACGGCAACCGCGGGGCCGGCTATAACCTCCAATGGTTATCGGTTGGTCACCATCTTCAAATGGGAGGAAGCAAACAACTTATGTGTGACAAACCCTAACAACGGCAATACCCTACCTTAAATTAGTCAATTTGTATGACAAAACTAAAAACAGATTACATTTTTGGTTTCTAAGACGACCGATGATACAGTGAAATGTTGAAAGACAAAGAAGATGCAGGTGGAATTATAGCAGTTTAAGAGATGTGAAAGAGAATGCAAGTGTAATTTGGTGGAAGAAAGTTATAGAAACCAATGGAAATAATTCTGTACAACCATACAAACCAATGTACCACATTACTAAGGCACAAATAACCTTAATAAAGCATGATGTACAACACCATATAGCATAAACCATTTGTTATTTAACACTATATAAATAATAATAATAATAATAATAAAATAAAAATTATTATGTTAAAAACATTTTGATTTTTGTCTAGTATCAAACTAGGTGAAAATATATAAAGACAGAAAACACGTCATATACATACACAGGCAAATGATAGCATGCACCACCACCTAGAAGGACCTACAAAGCTAAGTTGCGTTAAACACTCCCCCCCCCCCCCAACTTAATATTCCTTAATGTTAAGCTACGGCCTCCATAAACTCCTATCCTCAACCACCCTCTCAAAGAGGTCTAGCAAATCCTTTCTAATTCGCTTTTTCCAAGTCAGTTTCGACTTGCCTCTACTCTGCCTCCCATCCGTATAGAGAGTTTCTACAGTTCTAACCTCGGTCATCACTGTGGTCTCCTCATGATATGCTCAAAAACATCTTAATCACCACTCTTTTTGCTTAGCCTATCTGATATGCTAGTCACTCATACTATTTCTCTAAAAACCGCATTTCAAATCCTATCAACCTAGTATGCCCACACATCCACCTTAGCTTCCTCATCTCCGTTGCCTACAATTTACGCACATGTGTTTTCTCGATGGCCCAACAATCTGTTGCATATAACATAGCAGGTCTAACTCCAACCCTATAAAGCTGCTCACCACTCCTCTAACCTGACATCCAGGCTTTGTTTACTCTCCGCCACTAACACAATAACATTAGCAAAATCAAACACCATGTAATTGACTCTTGAATCAACTTTGACAACTCTAGATCTCGCTTTTTCTCCATATACTTTTCCATCAAACTTCTTAGATTATGTATTGCTTTCGTAGTTAACTGCCCCAGTATGAACACATACAAACACCTAATTCATTAGTTAGATAGCAAGTTCATATTGTATTTTTCTAGGTATATGTTTTACAAAGGAGTTGGAGGGTGATTATTTTATAGAGGTTGGATCCGGTAGAAATAAAAGCAACCTAATATTATATTTACTAGGTAATTTTCTCAGCCGCGCGCTGCGGCGGCGATCCAATATCACAAAACGCCTTACGGCAGAGATCCAATGTTTACAAACCGCGTGACAATAACAGGTAATCAAAATGTAAAATCTGAAACCAAATTTTGAACAATGTTAAAATCCAGTCTAACTTTTCAAATTGTTAGGTATCTATTTTAGATCCAGAGACCTACATGCTTTCTTATCTTATTAATGTTTTATCTAATAATTAACCAATTACAATTTATCCGAAGGACGACCATCAACCATTTTCTTTTTCTTTTTTCATTTACTTTCAAACAATAGAACTGAATCACTTTATGCATATTTGTCTAACAAAAGAATGATTATTTTCATACCATATGAATTTCCTACAATCACTTTTTGAACAAACTCCTGTAGCCTCTGTAGCTGCAATATCTCCAGAGCTCTGGTTAATCTCTTGAGGCTTTTCAAGAACTCGGCCAACTCCGGCCTTTTTTCGGCTGAAGGATCCACTGAGCATTAAATGACCAGAACTTTTGCTGCTGGAAATTTTTTTAGCCAACCAAAACATAATAGAGAAGCGAGATTGCATTATCTAGTCATAATAAAAAGTACAGAAAATCAACTCATATGTATAATTCCAAAATTTTAACCCCCTGGCCCGTAAGCCATAACCCAACGTAACCGACCAATTCATTTAACATCATCCCATGCATATGGATAGAATAAACAAAAGCTATTTCATTTATGAAGTGGTAACGTCTTATTTGTCACTTTTCACGAGTGATAGCCCCCCAATTGCAGAACTTGTTGACGACTCATGGGTAAAGCATATCACTCGGATGATCACTTCACTAGGAAGAAGTGGCGTTATTTCGGCAAGCCACTTGTGGGTGTGTCGGTGGGTGACCGACTTCTTCACTACTTGCACATAGCGAAGTTTGATTCAGGAAACTTCAAGTGGTGGTGGCGGGACTCATCATCATGTCTAGCATGTTTCCTTATCAATCCTAAAATCTAAATTGCAGGATTGAACTTGGTTAAAGTGGATTTACGGGACTACCCAATGAAGAATAAGTTGAGAGGTTAGTGCATACGGTAACAAAAGGCGTTTGAGGACCCTCAGGTATGATCGTTCACTTTTACTTCTTTCTAACCGCCAGGTATGCCCTCTCAGCACTAAGATCTAGTATTTTCTCTTTATTAGTTTCCTTTTCTTTTTTCTAGCTATTAATTCTGCCAAGTGATTTCTCTCAAAAATGCTCATTGGTCAGGTAGTTGTGGGTATCACCCGAACAGTTTTTTTCTAGAAAACTAATAGGGGAGCGTTTGTTTTTGTCCCACTTATTTCTTTAAGCATAAAATACATCATAAAATCTATAATTTTAAAATATGCTAAAGAACTAAGTGTGAGATGTTAAAATTTTTCAAATTTTAACACCTCTTGAAATCAACAAACCGAAACGGTTTAAAGGCAAATTTTTCAAAAATGTTTTGATTAAATAAAAACCGTTTTAAAACCCTTTGAGTCCACCCAAAAATCTTGCAGGAGATTAGGGAGGTTTTGGTAGTCAAAAGAACCATCTAAGCTTGTTATTTTAAGAAAAGAGGTTTAAGTATTTTAAAAACCAACGCTATCAAGTTTTTGCCGCCGTTTCCGAGGACACGACATATTTCATAGAAAGGTTTTAAGTTGCTAATTTAACCCATTTGTCTAGTTTCTTATTTTTTAGGATGGATCATCGAGTTGCTGAAAATGGTTGCTACGTTCAACAATGATGTGACTATTGTTGTGGACCTCCTTTTCCCCACAGTTGTGGAAGACTACCTATTTTGTATTCTTCCATGTAGCTATTGCGGTGGCCCTTCTTACCCCCATAAATGCGAAGAATACGTCTCTCCTTGTCTTCCCACTTTAATTCTTACCCTTGTGAACCGTATCCATATTCACCTTCTTACCCTTCTTACCCCCATATTCACCTCCACATTTACCTTCCTATGAAACCACATCCATGTAACCAGTCATAATTTTCATACTCCCATGTACCACCCCTTTTTGATTCTTCTAACTTTCTCACCTTATCCTTTTGCAGAAAAATACCCCCTCCCCCTAAAAATTCACCACTATTTTTGCCATCTCCATCACCAAATCATTTATCCAAATCCAAACCTGAAGCCGGCGCCGAGTCCGAACCTCCTCTCAACTTGGAGAAGTTTGCTGAAAATCTCGAGATTCTCAAAAACTATCTTTTATAGAAATTTGCAATGGAAGATGAAGCAAGAGCAAGGGCATTGGAAGTACAATAAAAGGAAGCCGGTGAGGCAAGATTGAAATAAAGTGGGTATAAGCAAAGTGGTGGACAAAGAGGTGCAAGCAGGATGAAAAGAACCAGACTGCGGCAACTCAGAAAAGGAAGTGGTAATGTCTCATTTGCCGCTTTTCACGAGTGATATCCCCCTAATGGCTGAACTTGTGACGACTCATGGGGTAAAGCATATCACTCGGAGGATCACTTCACTAGGAAGAAGTGGCGTTATTTCGGCAAGCCACTTGTGGTGTGTGTGGGGCTGACCGACTTCTTCACTACTTGCACATAGTGAAGTTTGATACAGGAAATTTCAAGTGGTGGTGGCGCGACTCATCATCATCTCTAGAATATTTCCTTATCAATCCTAAAATCTTAAATTGCGGAATTGAACTTGGTTAAAGTAGTATTTCCGGGACTAGCCCGATGAACAATACGTTGAGAGGTTGGTGCATACGGTAAGAAAAAGCATTTGAGGACCCTGAGGTATGATCGTTCACTTTTACTTCTTTCTAACTGCCAGGTATGCCGTCTCGGCACTAAGATCTAGTATTTTCTCTTTTAGTAGTTTCCTTTTCTTTTTTTTTCTAGCTATTTAATTCATGCCAAGTGATTTCTCTCAAAAAGGCTCATTGGTCAGGTAGTTGTGGGTATCACCCGAACAGTTTTCTTCTAGAAAACTAATTAGGGGAGTGTTTGTTTTTGTCCCACTTATTTCTTTAAGCATAAAATACATCATAAAATCTATAATTTTAAAATATGCTAAAGAACTAAGTGTGAGGTGTTAAAATTTTTAAAATTTTAACACCTCTTGAAATCAACAAACCTAAACCGTTTAAAGGCACATTTTACAAAAATGTTTTGATTAAATAAAAACCGTTTCAAACCCTTTGAGTCCGCCCAAAAATCTTGTGGGAGATCAGGGAGGTTTTGGTAGTCAAAAGAACCATCTAGGGTGTCTTCAAAACCTTAAATAACTCCTACCCCTACATGTGAGTATTTTGGGCCTTATCGAGCATATCACTACATATATACTCTACATGCTCATTCGTTTGTTTATGAGAGATATTCCCCTTTGGCATGACATGGTTAGAACTTGTGTGACTTATGCATTACAAGACCACATTGGAGGTGATTGTGTGAAAATGATTTAGGCACTTAGAATTTACCCATTCCGTTACTATTAGTCTTCCATATATTCCCACACCTGGTCACCCATCTTGAGCCTTAGCCTTTTTCATTTCCATTCATCCATGTAGCCCGCGCCATAACAAAACCAGGGAAGTGTTTAAGATGTTAAGGAAGCTCTCGGGCAATTTTGGACTTAGAAGCATAAGCCGCACATCAAAGATCTCGGATCTCGATCGTGAAAAATGGTGACAAAAGAAGAGCTATCAAGAAGAGCATTGTCACACCCCAACCGATGGCGGAATACATCGAGGCGCGACTTGTGATAGATTGTTCAAAGACTTCATAACACTAAATTGTGACAATAGATTAAAATAGATTTCATTCGTATCTAAGATTCAACAAGTATACAATTTGTTCATAAAAAAATACATTAACTTGAACATGAAGTAAAATAAAGATTGTTTCGTTTGTTTCTAAGGTCGAATCCTAAGTGATGTTTCTTGTATCGTCTCATCAAGCTTTTCCTGCAACATGTATAAAATATCCGTCAACACATAAAGTATTGGTGAGCATACTAGTTTTGAGTCTAAGTACATAGTATAAGAAAGTCTACTCGAATCATCTTGTTATAGGCATATGCACGTAGAACCATACAAACGGCAACAACACTCGACAACACAAAAGACTTCTTCTTATCATGACCCATAAAGGGGGCGGCGTGTCAACCTATAGCGCTATACATGTAAGGTGGGTTGTTAACTAATCGTACATTCGTATGTAAGAACTTAAAATTCTAGCATGGCATAGCATATAAGCATTTAGATTGAGCATAATAGTTTTAAGAGTATGAAATCGTTTATGTTTTGATGATGGTACATGTTGAGCCCCAAAGAATAAAGAATAAAAGGGGGGACAAGTATGAACTCACCTGGAGTGTATTGTGAAAGAATAGCAAATAATGTCTGAAGCTGAATTAAATGATCCTCTTGTGTCCTATTTCAAGTAAATGATGCCTTAAATTCTTAAGCAATTCAGCTTGTTTCGTTCCTTGGTTTTAAAGATAGTTTATCCAACTACCTAGACTCGTATTGTAAACAATACGTGTCTTAATGTGTATAACTTAACGAACCGATAAGAACTTAGTTTTGTTCCTCGAAAGTGTATGTGTATGTTAGTTACTATAAAATATATACTTTAATGTAGCATTCGAGGTTGCGTTGAATTATTTGTACAAATTTATAGATTTAAATGCCCGATATGTTTCTTATAATTTTATAAAAATTTGGGCAGAGTCTCCTCTGTTTTTGTATGAAACTAGACAGCTCAAGTTGCCGATATTTTCCCAAAAATCAATCATCCAATTTCACAAAAATGTAATACATTTTAACTACTTCTTTAAGCGCGACAAATGGTTCAATTTATTAAGACTATAAAGAACGAGAAACTATATGTTTTGATAAGTAATACATAAATATATAGTTCGACATTATGATAATAAAAGTACGCATGAAGATAAGTTAGTCCTTATTTGATTAGTCAAGCTAACATTGAAAATGGTTTTTGTTACAACTTGTTTCGGTTCGCTTAAGTTTTCATGATGCATAATTATATTTATATCTACAATCTAATAGCACAACACATTGTTATTTTCGACACATTAATAGCGTAATTAAATAGTTTAATGTACTAATGAATAAAACGTATCTCTTGTTAAGGAGATATTATTGTTAATAGATTAAGATCGTTATGATAATTATATATTTTATTATTATTAATATCGTTTTAATATTCTAGAAAGTAACGGGAGGTTACAAGCATACCAAGCGTCAAGAATAACCCAGCAAAGCATCAAGTGTAAACAGTATATGTAAAAAAAATGTGTAATAATGATGCTGCTAAAATAAAGGAATCAAGGAAAACATCAAAGAAAAGGTTTTGAAATACTTTCGGAAGACCAAGTGATTAACCCGACCTAGTGGAGGCTTTTAGGCGGCATGTGCCAAACGGTTCACAAGAATATGGGAAAGTCGCGTTATGAAGTCGAAGAAAAGACCTTCAAAGCCCGCTTAGAAGTGCAACAAGATTCCAACAACACCTCAAACACAAACCCCTAAGTTAGTCATGGTGGTAGACTCCATTCCTACCCTATCCATCACCATTTTACCAAAACAACCCTCTAAAAGTCCTTTTGATTCACCAACTTGCCTCAACTTAAGTGGTGGAGTTGTGATTTGCATACAAGCCTATGATTCATGCATGCCATCAGGTTAAATTCGAGTGATCACCCCAAATAAAACCCGAGTGAATGAGAGTTAGTGAGAAAAATGGAATTGCGACACTTTTGGAGTGTTCAAGTAGTCTTACCACAAACCGAGCCCGAAACCCCGAGGATCTATTAGGGTGACTCTTAGGAGGTAGGTTGAGCTCGGCGCATCAAGTAAAACTTAAAATTTTCATCTCATAAAAATTGCCTAAGGTTTGGTTTTCTTTAGGACAAGCAAAAGCTTAAGTGTGAGGTGACATAATGTGCCGAGATTTTAACATGCTTTAGGCACATATTTTCACCCGTCAGCAGCAGGCAAAAAGTCAACTGTATCGGCCTGCACGTACGTGCACACCCATGTGCACGGCTGTGCACCTTGATACGAGCTCCCCAAGGCTTCAACCGACCAAGTCTGGCAGGTGTACTGACCTGCACGGGCGCACGAACCCTTGGCACGGGCGTGCAAACCTGACGACCAACAGATTCTGCTCGAAAGGACTCTGCAACAGTACCAGCTGTCGAGCATGGGCGTGCCACATCAAGAAGCACGGGCGTGCAGGCCTGATTTGCCTATAAATAGAGGCCTCCACCCTACACTTTGATCATTTCATTCTATCCCATTCCACCCGATTCGCCCCATTTCTGCTATCTTAGGGTCTCGTATGGGACCTTTGGAGCTTGGGATCACTCCATAAATTCCTTAGATTGTGAGTGTTTTGATAGAAACCACTAAAAATCATCCAAACACCTCTAAATCCCCTATCAACCCTTACTATGTTTTGTTACCAAAAACCAATCTTGTGAGTTCGTTGTAATGTCAATTCTTGGCTAGGATCATAGAGTGTTGCTAGGGTGAAGACTATTTTGGGATGGATTATATAGTTTATATTGAGTATTGGGTGGTGCATTGTGTTCTCATTTAATTCTTTCTACTCTAACTTTGTTTGATAAATTAATTAAATAATCAACTATTATTAGGTCTTGTGGATGTTTTGATAGAAAGTGGAGGGACTTATAAGTGTAACCGTGGAGTGTAACATCCCGTGCACTTGTAAGATAACCTTAACTCCACGTGTAGAAATTGACCCATTTGTGCTTAGAAACATTCACACTTTGTGGCTTAATCCTCGGCTATCAAAATCTTAGGGTCGGTGCGATCTTCATACTTGGTCCAAGTGATAAGCGAATACTTGGTCGTGCGACTTAGCTTCATGGTCTATGTGATAGCTTTGGCGGAACCCAAGAATTGGTGAACCTGTGTTGGATAGAGAACAATCTGTATTCTCTTCCATTACTCTATTGCCGCACAATTAGTAATAGACCCATCAATTTTTGAAAAGATAATTAATCTAAGTAGAGGATGAGCGTGTGCGGACTAGCCACGACTCTATGATGTCAAGTGATATCTTGTTCGGCCATGCTCTGGCCGCCGGCAAGTTGTTCATAAAAGTTTAGGGTAGATAGATGTCAATATCGCAACATTGGGAGGTGGTTTCTTCAGGGTTGGGTCGACACAGTCTCGGGATATCTTCCCCACATTGTTGAGAGGTGAGCTTGCCAGAGCTGGAAGACCCTCAAAATAACAAATGAGAACATAAAACGTTTTTAGAGTTATGTGGTAATGCGCACCTAGGACACATCACTCAATTAAATATTTACTGTTAATTCATGCCAAGACAAGTCAGATCCTCAAGAAACACTTTTATTTGGATATTGATTTTCTTCTCGGTTACTCTTTTTTCTCTCACTTTTATTTATCTTTACTTTTGTTTAAGCAACTTAAAACTGAGTAGGGGAAGTCGTGTCTTTGGGTTCGATACTCGGTACTTGCTCGAGTCTATACTTACTCAATAGGTACACTTGCCTATTGTGTGGGTTTAGAACGTCTAGAATTTATCGTTTTATTTTACAAATTTAAGACTTGAAAGTGTCACGCCACTATTTTTTTTAATTTAATTTCCTTTTCCGTCAAGTTTTTGGCCTTTACGCCTAGAACTTGTTATTTTAAGAAAAAAGGTTTAAGTATTTTAAAAACCCACGCTATCGGTTGTGCACTATTAATTCCTCATTCAACCAATCGGTCTTGATGTGTCTATATACACTGATACACACACATGGCCTGCCATGAGGGTGGACAGGATGTAGCCGGCTCTGGACCAACCCTCATGTAGGGCTAATGTTTATAAATATTATATAAAATTGTCAATTTTTTTTATAAAGGCCTATATCAAAGACCCAAATTTTTTTCGCCAAGGGCCAAACAAGTTTAAAATTCTTGGAGATGGGCCTATATATATGTCACAATGTGGTTTTTTCGGAGGTGTAGTTATAATTAAAAATGTGGGTTGGATATAAGATAGGGTGAACGAAAAAAATACGCCACATATATGATAGTTTTTAAGGTGTGTGTGGGTGGGTGTAAGTAGGGTGGGGATGTGTTTGTATATCCTGTGTCGCCTTCATTATTTTCGTGGTTGTTATCTATAGTGTTAGCTTCAACTAATACCTTAGAAATGATCTTGTTTTCATTATAATTTTTAAAAAGTAATCCAATTGATTAGAGAAACAAACTATTAGCTATGGAAATACGATGGTAAGGATTAGGATCAAATACACAGTAAAAAAAAAATAGGAAGTCGTAGGAAGAGTATCAAACGAACTCCGATTGAACTCATTCAAGCGACATTGGAATCGTCTTATCGAAACCTACGACGTTAATTTTTAGTCTTCGTTTATTGGGGTTTTAGCTTGTAGTTTTTAGAATATGCGTTATATCATTGTGTCTTTTATGTACCATTATGTCTTTTTCTTATTTTCATCATTATGTCATTTTTTCAATTAATTGTGTCATTTTTCTTCAGCATTGTGTTATATTTTGTAGCTCATTGTGTTATATTTCATGATTTATTGTGTTTTTTGTATCCTTCTCACCCTTTTTCATTTTTTGTAGCATTTATATGATAAGTCAACCCACGATGGTAAACGGTTTTTTGTTACGGATATATATTGGAAAGTGGATTATTGGCTATATAATAAGTTGTTTGAAATCATATTTTTGTTTGTAAAGCCTCATTCTTCACATTTAAATATCTATTCTTTCTAAAACGTTTAATATCATTTAAACGTATAAATTTCAAAAACTAATATATAGGATAAATTGTATTAAAAACAATATTAAATTAAATTATCATATTAACTATCTCAAATGTATTAAGAGCCTCATAATTACATTTGTTATATTTAATATGTTGTATTAAATTTGTCTTCTAAGTAAATAAAATTAAAATTTTTCCCATTTACATTAATATGATATGACTTTTTTACCCATTCAGAACCCATTATATAGTAGTATAGAAGTATAGATAAACCTATATCTGTATATATAACTAGTTATTCCCCAGTAGCTTCACTGGAATATGGCGTTATATATAATTTACTAGATTTGTCACTTCATATTAGATTCGACTATCCCGGGAAGTACGGGTGGCAAAATGAGTAGGTTGGGTCAGGATGAGTTTGGGTCTGGATGGTTTGGATTAGGATAGGTTCACATCAAAATAGATTAACTTTTAAAAAAAAATAAAAATAAAAATAAAAATAAAATTTAAAAAGTAAAAAAAAAACAAATTTAAAATAAAAAACAAAAATAAACTTAAAAATAAAATTTTAATGGATCTGAAATATTTCATTTCGAACCGGTCCGGTTAACAACCCGGACCGTTTCGACCCGATCGTGCTCGTTATCGGACCGTTTTGACTTGACTTGGCCCGTTAATGACCCGAATCGTTTCGACCCGACTGACCCGTTATCGATCCGGACCGGGGCCGGTAACGACCCGGACTATTTCGACAAGACCGGGCTGGCCCGTTAGCGACCCGAACAATTTTGACCTGACCGGATCCGTTAGCGACCAGGACCGTTTCGACCCGGTCGGGCCCGTTAGCGACCGGAATCGTTTCGACCCAGCTAGGCCCGTTTGCGATCCAGACCATTTCGACCTGATCGGGCTCGTCAACAACCGGGCCCATTAGCGACCCGGACCATTTCGAACCAGCCGGGCCCGGTAGCGACCCGGACCATTTTGACCCGATCGGGCCCGGTAACGACCCAGACCGTTTCAACCTGACTTGTCCCATAGTGACTCGGACTGTTTCGACCTGACCGAGCCCGGTACCGACCTGGATCGTTTCTACGCGACGGGCCCGGTAACGATCCAGACCGTTTCAACCTGACTCAGACCGGGGTTATCAACAAATGCAAAAGATATAATTTTTTTAATGACATTTATTTCCATGAGACATCAACGCTTTTGGTGTTGGGTAAGTTTTAATTCAGATTTGTATACGGTTATCTAAAAATACCCATCTTAACCCATTTGTTTTTATTTTTGTTGACATACCCATCCTGACCCATTTACTTATTTCCTACAATTAAAATTATCCATCCTAACCCTTTTGAAAATTGTACTAAACTCATTTCAACCCACAAGATCAAATTTTAAACTCAAAATAACCCAACTCAACTAGATGGGTTGAAATTGCCAGGTCTATCGGGAAGCTCCCAATAGATAAACTAGTAATTTTTATATTTATTTTATAATGAGTTGTTTATGAAAACTTGTATTAGGAAAAATCATGTTGTAAAACAGTTATACATATTTTGTTAGACTATCCGTTGTGGCCCGCGAGCAGCCTGCCGCGAGCCATAATGTGATCCACCTGGATAGCTTGGCCCATAACGAGGGTCAGCGAACGTTGCCGCGAACGAGCCCAAGCGACGAAGCTCGTGTGAGCTAGCGGGTGAAATTCCAAAAGACTTGGCCGTTGGCAGCTAGCTAACGGTCAAAAAATTAATTAAGGAAATTAAATTTTTGCTTGATTTTGTAAAATTACATGTATATATATATATATATATATAGTGCTTTAGGTTAATTTTTTTTATCTTCCACTTGAACAAATGGCAAACCCTAATCCAAATCCAATTCCCGCCTCAATGAACCGTGTACCACTAACGTGGAGTTTAGAGGAAGAACTTTGTTTGGTGGATTGTTATATCTGCCAACAAGAGATAGGAGATTACGAGCGAAACAAAAGCTTTTGGAAAGGGGTTGTCACCCGATTCAAGCGACGAAAGGGTGACAACCTTCGTTCAACTGATATGATATATGGAAAATATTGTTCCATCAAGGCGAAGTGCACCATATTTGAGGGGTTCTACATGGCTGCGATGAACGCGAACCCGGGTTTAAAAGATGAAGACTGGGTTGAAATGGCTCGTAATCAATACCGAGCCACACACAATGATAAGTACCCACGTGAAGAAACTTGGAGACTTATGAGAGGACATTTTCTAATGTAGACGTCTTCTTTTATGTTTTTAATAATGTTTTGATGTTTTTATTTTATGTTTTTTTATGCAAAGGTATGTTTCTTTTATTTTTAGTTTAATGGTTTTTTTATAAAAAAAATTGTGGTAAATAATATATTTGGTAAAAAAAACCCGTTAACCCTTACCCACAACACCTGCCGCGAGTGATCGTCGGGCGCTAACCAGTGCCACGTAGGCGTTGACGTGGTAAAATATTATTCGATAAATCTACCACTAACCTCTAACCACAACGGATAGTCTTAACATGTTCCGGCATGATAGGATATAAAGGGAGAGGCTAACGTAAAAAGTGAGTTATTGTACAAAGTGTAAGAAACAATATGGAGCGTAAAATTAAATTTGATAATCAGGGGCACGATGGTAATTTCTTAGCGTCAATAAAGTTCCACCCCCATTTTTAAAACGGCCATAACTTTTTCATACGACATTATTTTTAAAAAAAAAATACACCATAAAAACAAGCTTTTCATCCTCTTTCATTTCCATACCATATTGCTATATTTTTTTAAAAAAATAAAATTTGTTGAGTTTTATTGAGGGTATATTTGCGTTTTATTGAGGGTATATTTGCGTTTTAGAAACGCAAGTTATACCTGATAAGACGACCTGCTTAAAACGACTTGATCAAACGCAAGTTATAAATGATAAAACGCAAGTTATACATGCTAAAACGCAAGTAAGTAATATCAAGTTTTTACATTTAGACGCAAGTTATTATTGTTTAAACGCAAGTATGTAATATCAAGTTTTGAGAATATGAGATTCTTGGACTAAAGGAAAGTGAAGATGAAGGCAAATATGTATTCAAAGTGAATGAAATTCGGTTGGTGTACATTAGTTATCTCTCATTGAGATTGGTTCATTCTTGACGGGCTTATGAGTGATGTCCAAATGATGTTTTTTTTTTTGTTATCGTCTTGAAGGGATGTTTGAATTTGTGTTGTGGACTATGGCTTAAAGTTGAGCTATAACTGATTTTAATGTTTGGATAAACAGACTTTGCTTTGATTTTCCTGTTATTCATGGGTCTAATTAGTTGCATTTGAGCTACATGATTATTTCAATGTATACTTAAATTACATATTAGGCCAACCTGTGAATACAATTATTAAGTGGGTGATGGTGATGGCTGGTTGCAGTGTGGTAATTGTAAACTTGAAGCTGATTACTTTTAGAACCAACGAACGAACTTGCTTCAACTTGATATTTGAATACTATTTATTTAAATGAATATAATAAACAAATAGTTCAATCTCACAAAAAAATGGTTAAGATTTGTGTTTTTGAAAGATGAATGAATATATTACTAACATAGCTGCTGACTAAGCATTCAGAAACGATAACTACATATCTCAAATTCCTTGCCAATTTGAATGGTTTCCTCTAAATTCCTCGACTTTTCGCCAATCGAATCGATAACACAACCTTCTGTCTACTTCCCTCCATTGCAGTTTCACAAACTCGCCAGAGTTCAGCATCGTCTAACTTTCCCATGATATTAGAAACAAACTAAAAAAAAACAAAAAAAGCTATTATTACATTCAGAATGTTTAAACGCAAGTAATAATATCAATTGTTTACATTTAGACTATCAACCTAGCAAAAAAAAAATTTCTTAAAAAAAGTATAGCAATATGGTATGCAAATGAAAGAGGATAAAATGCTTATTTTTATGGTGTGTTTTTTTAAAAAAAATAATGTCGTATGAAAAAGTTATGAACGTTAAAATAAATGGGGGTGGAACTCAACCATTGTGGGTTATACCTATTTTGTCCTTCTCCTCATTTTTTAGAAACTCAACGTATATTTTCCTCTTTCAATCTCATCCATTGATTTATTTTGATCAAAGGCCCAAAATACTTCTTAGACCATAAGGAGAGGGGGATGAAGCGTCATGTGCCACTTTTGGGTCACACATGGAGGGGATGAAAATTGTGGGAAGTGGAAGGGGGGAAAGGATTATTATTATTATTAATGTGTTAAGGTTAAAAAAAATCAACCAATAATAAAAAAAAAAAAAAAGCAAGTCCCCCCACGCCGTTGCTCATCCCCCCCCCCCCCCCCCTCCCGCCCTTTGTATGTTAAACTATTTTTTACACTAAACTTTCTCAGATATAAAAAAGAACATTCAACCCTAGTTTTATCTTAACGCATCGTATATTTCTTATCAACAATTCGATCGTTTAAAAGATAAACATCTATCAGTTCATCACATGAAAAATAGGGTGTATGTTTATAGGGGGGCAATCATGTCGGACTAAATGATAAGAATGTGACTCGACTGATGTACCTTATTTATCTTATCTAGTCAAAACTATCAAACGGGTTGATGACGTATAAACTGGTTGGCAAATGGATTGATAGCGTGAAATAAAAATAGGTTTAACGGGTCTTAACAAATTGGCCATATAAACTTTTTATTTTCTAATTCTAATTTTAAACTGACCACCGGGCGACCTAATAGTTTAAAAAGGTTAAACAAGTTAACCATGACATAATTAAACAAGAAACATATAAACCCAATCATAGTCCCTTTTATTAAACGTGATAGACATGAAAACCGAAAATATATTATTTTTATGATAGTACTTTCATTGATGTGTTTCTGATTGTCAATAAGTGACAACTACATGTTCAATATTTTGAAAGTTAAAGAGGAAAAAGAAGTTAAACAATATTATCAATAAATCTTACTCATAAAACAATATCAGCTCAAACCAACAGCAAAACTAAATGATAGGAAAGTTTCACATGGTTGATTTAGTAAACAATGTTTTCTTTAAGTATCTGTGTCTTATGCGATACAAATGTTACTCGACCTTAAAACTAGAGTAAGACACTATGCAACTATAGAATTGTTTCTACTCGAAGCATTATCAAGAACACCACCCTCGACTCCATCTCTACACGTCATAACCACTCTCATTAACAACCACTAGATGTTGTCAACCATCAAAATCGGTGACTTAGTGTATCTTCGGCCCATATTCATCCTCTAGCATTTTTGTGAAATCCCAATAATGTTAAAGCAGTCATGCAATACCACAAGTATTTTATTGGGGAAAAGTTACGCTAGGTAACTTGTTAACCCAATACTTATATTATGTGTATAAGACTTATCCGATTGGTAAGATTAGACCTTTTTATCCGATTTTGTTGCTTGTAATATTTCTTCAACGACGGGTAGTAATCAAAGATGACGAGTAAAGCATATGTATATCATCAGCTATGTATAAACATATGATCCCAAATGTTAAAAGGTGAGGTGTAGGCGTGTAGCCATGTAGGCCGATGGGTTAAGTCATTGGCATTGTACCATACTACCATGTGGGCACCCAAACCTTGGGCTGAAACCCAATTACCATTCAGTCCAAGAAAATTGTTGGCCCAAATAAAAAGTTGTATTTTTACTTAACTTAAATTTATTTTTGAAATAATTTAAATTGCCTAATTAGGTTTTGTAAAAATTATTTTTTAATAGCAGCTTATAATTATTAGTTTTTTACAACGAACGCACCCCCTGACTTTCTGTTAGGGCTGTGCAAAGGGTCCGGAACCGATCCGACCCGACCCGGACCCACCAGAACCGTATACCCTTTTATTGTTGAAATTAGGAACCACGAACCGAACCTTAAAAGGCTATGTGGTTCCGGGTCTAAAGGTTCTGATGGGTCGGGTAAAAGGGTCTGACCCTCTAGAACCCTTTAATGCAATAGCCACTTTTAGAGGATTTACATATTCCTATTCTTTTACCATGCTCGTAAACGAATTCCTCCATATGGTTCTGAAGGCCGTCCGTTGTGGGACGCGGCGAGCGAACGTGCGCAAGCCACCGACGTGACTATCAAGTAATCCGGTCACTTTCCGTTAACCACGCGACCACCATCGCTTGTGCTACGCCAGGACTGTTCGCGTGGGGCTGTTGTGGCTGGGGGTGAGCACGGGCGCTGAAACCTCGTTCGCGTCGTGCTACCCACGCTTCCACAACGGACAGTCTAACAATAGCCCATGAGTTTTTTAAGTCATTTTTCGTTTCTCGACTTATGTTTTCATAACAATTTTGTCATTCTCATCAATAGAAACATTATGTGTATCCGTTTATGTATACATAATAAATACACACACACATCAGAGCGATAAATATAAATATTTACTTCAAATTTGGATATAATATATATTATATAATATATCACATCTACGCATATCCATTAAGCCGAAAATAATTTCTAGAAAAATACATTGTTTTATTATAAATAATATTTTCAATATTGTATTAACGTTACATGAAATCGATTACAATTAAAACTTAAAAACGAATCGTGAAAAGACTAAAAAAAATTATTATTTTTTAATTAAAATACAAACGGTTCTTGTGGTTCTTATATTAGAACCGTGGGTTTGGAACCGACCCGACCCGGAACCGATAATTCATATAAATCTAGAACCGGAAACCGACCCATATATTTAAAAAGGTTCGGGTCAAGGTTCTCGTGGGTCGGGTCCAAGGTTCCTGTGGGTCCGAACCACGAAATGCTCACCCCTACTTTCTGTTGCACTAGTGAGGATAAACACCTAGTGTTACCAAGTGAAGAGACCATCAACATTTTATTTAATTAATTTCCCGTGACGGTTTGAGCTTAGGTAAGGAGGACATTGGTGTGTGGGTAGGGATTCGAACTTGGGATCGCTAGGTTAAGGTTGTATAAGGATTTCCACTGAACTAACCTTAAAAAAAAATTACAATCATAATTTATAGGGTAAACATAGATTGGACAAAATACATGATTTGAGAATATTTTTTTGTAAGATATATATACTAAAATAACAACTTAACAAAAACCAATAAATGAAATGAACATAATTATTTAAATTTTGAACACAATAATAGATGACTTTGTTTGAGGTAAGCATCTCAGCTCTTTAGATAAGGGTTGTATTATTCTTTACTTTTTGTTTAGATCTATATTAATCTTGTGTCGTCTTCATTTGTTTGGTTGATAGCTTTTGCTCATTTTATTTCTCTACATGTTTGTTTCGTTTCTTTATGTGTTCTATTTATGTGATTTGGTTCGAATTATGCACGCATGTGATATTCAACACCTTTTAACAATCGTTATTACACATATTGGAATTAGAATACTTTTACTTTACCATGTATTTCATTTTGTTTTTGATACATGACATGAGCTATAACCAACTATGGGATCATCATAAACACGTCATTACGAAAGTAATTGTGATTAGTCTAGGAAGCACATGAATACGTCTTAGAATAATTTGTAATATTTGATTTGAGGGATGGAAGAACCACACGCCGACACTGTTATGTGGACAAGTGAGTCTCCTGTCCTTGTGTAAACTTAAATATGCTACGAAGTGATTGTTAACTTGATGGAAAATCTCCTAAGGATTTTCCATGTTCTACTTGTTCATTCGGTCATTAAATTTCCATGTTCTTAATTCATGTTAGCTTAAAATGCTATTTTCTAAACCATTTGTAACACCCTTAATGTTTTTTACAATAAATTCCACGTCATTATTTAGTGCGATAGATTAGTCCTAGAAAATTTCATTTAGTTCTGTGACCTTTTTATCTGCAATAAACAACATTCATAACTATTTGAACTCAATTTCAAAATGTGTTATTCTAGCTTCGCTGGTCACTTGATCATTAATTTAATTTAATTCAAGGAATTGGATTTTAAAAATTCAAACTTTGTTTCGTTGGTTGGTAATAATTAGTACTTAAGAAATTTTCCGCAATAGTCCCAACTTTCAACGTATTGACCAACAATTAACTTTTGTTAACTGGGAATTAACTCAGTTAGTGGATGCTGACATGGATGGTGGAGTGGCATGCCAAACGCTGACATTGATGATGACATGGATGCTGACATCAGGGCCGGCCCTGAAAATTCCGGTGCTCGGGCCGAGCCGCGAAATAGTGCCCCTTAGTTTAGGGTCTTTTCTTAGTCTTAGGTCTTTTAAGCTATGTTTTCATAACTGAAACGGGCGTTGAAACGGTTTTCTTACCGGTTCCCTAGTCAGACCGGTCGAACCGGATATAGAACTGAAAGTGTCATAATAATTATAAAATTACTATGTTTGGCTAATTAGCTCATAAAAAAACACCATTTCTTAAAATTCCATAATAATTTGAAGAACCATTATTTTATATCTAGACTTCAAAAGTTTTTAATAAAATGAGTTTGACTTGCATCATGTGCAAAAGCGTGAGATAATTATTGTTTATAATTTGTAGTAGTACTCTGTATTAAATTTACTGCAAAGGTTGCACAATTATGTACCACAACACAAATCTCAAGTACATATTTCAACTTTTTTTTCAATTCTGTCATATCTTTCCAATATAGTTTATCATGTATGACTCATCTTCTTCCTTATCTACTCATCACCTTCTTGCGTTTTAAACAGTGATGTTCAAGATGAGATCTTTTTTTTTAGTCGAAAACAGAAAGAAAATACTTGAAAAAAAAAAAACACTTGTCGCCGCTCAAAGTGCCCCTTTAGAAATTGGGCCCGGGCCGGAGGTCCTCCCCGCACCCCCTCAAGGCCGGCCATGGTGACATGACATGTTAGCGCTGGCATGGACGCTGCCATGAATGTTGACATGGCATGTCTTGTCAGCATCCACTAACTTGGTTAGTTCTCAGTTAACAAAAGTTCACTGTTGGTCAATACTTTGAAAGTTAGGACTGTTGTGAGAAATTTTTTAAGTACAGATTATTATCGGCCAACAACACAAATTTTGGATTATTAAAATCCAATTCCTGTTAATAATTCAATAAGTGACAAACACCGCTCGATAACTATGCAACATAATGTAAATGAGTTACCACATCTTCTACACATGATCATCATCAAGTTCATAAGCTATCCTTCCATCTTCTTAATTCTTATCCATATATAACTTTTGAAAACTTACTCCCACACCTCACGAGTTCTTTAATCATGAACATTGTACTACACTATGTCCAATTATTCAAACTAGTAATGACCCCGCGCGCGTTGCGGCGCGATAAACGTATAAACCGTTTTTTTCAAAAACACGACTAATACGACAAAAGCGGTCGTTTCTTCTTTTAACTTTAAGCATAACATGTATATAAATGTTATTTTATGTTATTATCATATGTCCAAAAGCAGATCACACTCCTAATGCTTTCATTGCTTTAGAATGCATACAACTTCCATTGCCCGGAAATCAAGGAAGTTAAAACTTTTTCAGTTTGTTATTCTATTTGTTATTTGTCAATTGTCATTTACAACACCTAGTATTCATCATCTACCAAAGAAATAAATGAAGTGTTCTTATTGATAATAGCCGTTTTGAGGCTTAAAAAAAAATAATAAGACGTGGCTGCAAAGGTGGAGTTGGCATCGACATCATGGTTGCCACGCCGAACAACATTAAAATTCTTTTTTTTTCCACCCAAAACGGCAAAAGTATACAACCTCCATTTTAACATATTGAGCGATGTAAACATATCATTATATCTAAAAATATATGGAAGCTACAACCCTGTTCAAATGACAACATTCAGCTTCAATATGCTTATGGTTAAACATGTATTTTTAAGTTTAGTATTTAGCGTTGCCGCGAAAGTGGTTGGTCTTTCATGCAACATGCCTTAACATCGTCCTCTAGCGCAGTCTTTTGGTTCACACGCACCCTGCTCTCGCCTCAATTTCCATTATTCTTAGTCGCCTGCTTGTTTTTTTTTTTTTTAATTTCAATCTGCTTCAATAGTTTACTACAACCATGGAAGAATAAATAAGGCATGGAATATGAGAGAAAAATGGGAGCTACTACCTTTTGGCGTTTGTATGTGGTATTTACACTCCAATCCATTATGGCTCTAGTTTTCTTGCCAACAACACATCTATGAAGCAATTATATGAGACAAAAAAGTTCACACGTTAAATTTAGTAGTAAATATGAACATGAAAGCTATCTTACTATGAAAGGTTCGTTTTGCATGTGGTGTTCGGTATGTGGGGCTGCACTGATTCTGCCGCTTGAGCTTAGAATGTGTTGCATTTAGTGACTGGGCAATGGAGTTTTAAGTACT
>JAUTDX010004452.1:0-28745 GCA_030844895.1 Ambrosia x helenae
GCAATTGGAAGGTGTTCCCGAGGCATCTTCAGTTCACGAGCATACACACTGTTCCTGAGTCTCAGCCAATTCTCGAGCTTGCACATTGTTTCCGAGTAGGAGCCTGTTCTCGAGCTTGCACACAGTTCTCGGATCACAGCCTATTCTCGAGTCTTCATTTGTTCTCGAATCAGGATCAGTTCTCGAATCTGAATACTGTTCTCGAATAAGGCCCTGTTTTCTCGTATTTGTGAAGGTGTTCTCGAATCAAGCAACTGTTCTCAAGCTTCAGTTTTGTTCTTATACTCTACATAGTTCTCGAGTTGCATAAATGTTCTCTAATTCTACTCAGTACTCGAGCTGTTTAACTGTTCTCAGGTCATTCACCTACTCCTGGACTGTTTCAACCTCTTGGACCTTTGGACTGACAATTATTGGACTGTGGACATATTATTGGACCTAGAACTAAATAAATATAATTAATTATCTAATAATTTTTAAGTTTGATTTTCAGAAATAGAACAAGTTAATCAGATTAACATGAGTGGACTGAATGTTGATAAACTGTTAGTGGCTGCACAAACTTGATAAGGCAAGGGAGTCTGCTGTTGGGACTCATCAGAAATTGCCATACTACAACTCGGAATGTCATACTCCGAGTGGAAGTTCAGATTTATCCAGTTCATGAAAATCATGGATCCAAAGGCACTAAGATCAATTCTAAATGGACCATGTATGATCACCTATACGGTGAATGACGTGACTGAGGAAACTGCTATTAAGCCAAAAAGGATGTATACTAATGATGATCATGCAAAAACTGATGTTGATGAAAGGGCTTTGGCTTATCTCCATTAAGGATTGTCTCCTGAAGTCTCTATTGGACTTCGTGATCATGCTTCTGCCAAAGATCTCTGGGTTGCACTTGAGAACTTGTATGAAGGAAATGAGGAGATGAAGGAAAGTAGAAGAGAAACATTGAGCAAAAAATTCGATGCTTTTAACGATATTCTTGGTGAAACACGTGGAACGCCATATTCAGGGTTTTGTGGCTCTTGTAAGTGAGGTGAAGGCAAATGATATGGTGTTGGACAATTCGGTGATGAACAAAAAGTTACTGAACACATTACCGAGAAACTGGGATTCAAAATGTGACCTTGATTAAAAGAACAAAAGACCTGGGAAGACTAACTCTGTCAGAGACTATCTCTTTGATCAAGTCATATGATTTAGATGACAAGCAATACTATCAGGCACTTACTGCAAGCTACAACAATGAAATTGTGTCATCATCAAGCAATGCTCTTATGTCTCAGCAAGATAAGCAATGCCCCTCACTTTACTCCTATTCTCTAGTGGATCCTCATATCCACCAATTTTGGGGTTGCCTAGTCATCGAATCAAGTCAATCCCGTGGCTTCTGGAGCTACTACTACTCTCTCAATCAACTCCTCCTCACAAGTATCATCCATGGGTGCATCTTGGACACCTGTCATCATACCAAAGGAGTTTGCTGAACACTTAGGGATGTTTGCTGGATTCATGAACTGCAACAATGCTTTTCTCGCTGGTCAACTGACCTAAAAGGACGTTAGAGCATGTGACTTGCATGATGTGAATCAGGACGATCTAGAAGAAATGGACCCGACCTGGCAGATAGCTATGGTAGTGCATCGAGCATCAAAAATTCATCAAGAAGAGAGGAAAGAATGTGTGGGAGAACCCAACGAAGAATATGGGGTTGGGAAAAGAAAAAGGTGAGGTGTTACAACTGTGATGAAACCTGGTCATTTTGCTAGAGAATATACCAAGCCGAAAAGGAGACTACCACCACTGCTGCCACTATTACTGCTTCTGCCTCCACTCCAGGGACTCATGCTTTAGTTACTCACACTGATTCATCTGCTTCAAATCTGAGCAATGCTATGGTGGTTCAAGAAGGAGCTGGATGGGAATTGGCTAACAGAAGTTCAAGAATTGAAGATAACTGAAGATGCGGTGTATAAAGCTCTCATGGATCAGATGGATGACGACTATGTGCCTTCCGAAACCGAGGTATAATTCTGATTTATTATCTGCCTTTTGTTGTACTGAAAATTGTAAATTAAAAGTTAAAGGGTTTAGGGAAGAGACTCTCTCTGCGTAAAAGTAGCTTGAATATGAAAAGATGGCCACATGGGACATGAAACAAAAATTTTCGTCCTATAAAGAAATGGTCAAAGCACAACAACTAGATATCAAAGCGCTTGCATCAAGAAGTGAGCGAACACAAGTGTCGCTATCTACACTTCAGACGCTTGTCCGATACTCTAACTACCGAATTGATTGATTTAAAATCAAAATTTGAAAATGCAGACTTTCATTTTAAAAATTCGATTGTTCAAGTGAAAAGGTTGAAAAAAATAATCAATACGTAGTTAAAGTTCAGAACGAAAAAGGAATTGAGGAATAAAGGCCTGGATTTGTAGAAGTTCCTCCTCCATTCAATGAAAATTATTCCTCAATTCCCATGACAGATGAAGAGTTGTTGGCTCTACCCAAAAAAGGATATAGTTCTCCAATGGAAGAGCCAAGTGTCAGACCATCAAGAGATCAGATTAAGATCACTAGACCTGAGTCTGTTCTGATCAAATCTCTTAACTTAAATCAGAAAAATCTCAACCATAGCCGTTTTCAGAAAAAGTTTTTATTAAACTTCAAAGTGCTGAAAAACAAACTAAAGTTTTAAGTTTTGAGAAAAACAAAGAGGTTGATCGAGTTTTTGATGTAATGAAAGATGATGTACCAAATGAATCTAAAACTGAATCTATGAATGAATCGATACAAGCTGATGAAAAGGACTGTGAAGAAACTGCTTCCACAAACTTAAGTGTGCCATATTTATTTAATTATATGAAAGACTTTAGAGAACTGTTCTTAAAGAAAATGGCCCAAAGTGAAAGTGACTCAGCTGCTTCGGAGTCATGTTCAAATAGTTCAGAAGTGAAGGAAGCTTCATCTGTCTCAGAAACAGATTCGATTGACACAAGTGAATCAGAATATCAAACTTGCGAAACAGTTGAATCATCTGATAACACATCTAAATCATCTGAATCAGTTTCAACATCTAATTCTGATTCGTCTGATTCTGAATTAGAGAGTACAAATTCTTCTGACTCTCTTGTGACTGATGAGCATTTTAAAAGTGATTGTGTTATTTTATCTGATGCTTTAAATACTGACTCCATTGACTCTCGTGTAGACAATGTAATTGTTGAGGATTGGGTAGATGATGGGGATGATGTCAGTGATTCTGAATCAAATGAACTGAATAATAAGATTCAGAAAGACAATTTTCAATTTCTGCTAAAGACAAAAAATTTTGTGTGGGCTCGTTTGTTTTGAGCCTTAGACATTGTGATTTGACTACTCCGTCTGATTCTATCATTTTATAAAATGCAAGTGATGAAACTAAAAATTTGGCAGTGAATGATGTGACCGAGGAAACTGCTATTAAGCCAAAAAGGATGTATACTAATGAAGATCATGCAAAAACTGATGTTGATGAATGGTCTTCGACTTATCTCCATTAGGGACTATCTCCTGAAGTCTCTATTAGACTTCGTGATCATGCTTCTGCCAAAGATCTCTGGGTTACACTAGAGAACTTGTATGAAGGAAATGAGGAGATGAAGGAAAGTAGAATAGAAATGCTGAGCCAAAAAATTCGATGCTTTTAACGATATTCCTGGTGAAACACTGGAACATCATATTCAGCGTTTTGTGGCTCTTGTAAGTGAGGTAAAGGCAAATGATATGGTGTTGGTCAATTCGGTGGTGAACAAAAAAGCTACTGAACACATTACCGAGAAACTGGGATTCAAATGTGACCTTGATTAAAAGAACAAAAGACCTGGGAAGACTAACTCTCTCAGAGACTATCTCTTTCATCAAGTCATATGATTTAGATGATAAGCAACGCTATCAGGCACATCCTGCAAGCTACAACAATGAAATTGTGTCCTCATCAAGCAATGCTCTTTTGTCTCAGCAAGATAAGCAATGCCCCTCACTTTAGTCCTATCCTGCTAGTGGATCCTCATATCCACCAATTTTGGGGTTGCTCTGTCATCGAATCAAGTCAATCCCGTGGCTTCTGGAGCTACTACTACTCTCTCAATCAACTCCTCCTCATAGGTATCATCCATGGTTTGCATCTTGGACACCTGTCATCATAGTAAAGGAGTTTGCTGAACACTTAGGGATGTTTGCTGGATTCACGAACTGCTACAATGCTTTTCTCGCTGGTCAACTGACCTCAAAGGACGTTGGAGTATGTGACTTGCATAATGTGAATCAGGATGATCTAGAAGAAATGGACCTGACCTGGCAGATATCTATGGTAGTGCATACGAGCATCAAAATTCATCAAGAAGAGAGGAAAGAATGTGTGGGAGAACCCAACGAAGAATATGGGGTGGGAAAAGAAAAGAAAAAGGTGAGGTGTTACAACTGTGATGAACCTGGTCATTTTGCTAGAGAATATACCAAGCTGAAGAAAGAGACTACCACCACTGCTCCCACTATTACTGCTTCTGCCTCTCCACTCTAGGGACTCATGCTTTAGTTACTCACACTGATTCATCTGCTTCAAATCTGAGCAATGCTACGGTGGTTCAAGAAGGAGCTGGATGGGATTGGTTAACAGAAGTTGAAGAATTGAAGATAATAGAAGATGCAGTGTATAAAGCTCTCATGGCTAAGATGGATGACGACTGTGTGCCTTCCGAAACCGAGGAATATTCTGATTTATTATCGCCTTTTGTTGTACTGAAAATTAAAAGTTAATGGGTTTAGGGAAGAGACTCTCTGCGTACAAGCAGCTTAAATATGAAAAGATGGCCACATGGGACATGAAATAAAAATTTCCGTCCTATAAAGAAATGGTCGAAGCACAACAACTAGATATCAAGCGCTTGCATCAAGAAGTGAGCGAACACAAGTGTCGCTATCTACACTTCAGACGCTTGTCCGATACTCTAACTACCGAATTGATTGATTTAAAATCAAAATTTGAAAATGCAGACTTTCATTTTAAAAAATTCGATTGTTCAAGTGAAAAGGTTGAAAAAATAATCAATACGCAGTTAAAGTTCAGAACGAAAAAGGAATTGAGGAATAAAGGCCTAGGATTTGTAGAAGTTCCTCCTCGATTCAATGAAAATTATTCCTCAATTCCCATGACAGATGAAGAGTTGTTGGCTCTACCCATAGAAGGATATAGTCCTCCAATGGAAGAGCCAAGTGTCAGACCATCAAGAGATTAGAATAAGAACACTAGACCTGAGTCTGTTCCATTCAAAATCTATAAACGTAAATCAGAAAAAATCTCAACCACAACCATTTTAAGAAAAAGTTTTTGTTAAACTTCAAAGTGCTGATAAACAAACTAAAATTTTAAGTTTTGAGAAAAACAAAGAGGTTGATTGAGTTTTTGATGTAATGAAAGATGATGTACCAAATGAATCTAAAACTGAATCTATGAATGAATCGATACAAGCTGATGAAAAGGATTGTGAAGAAACTGCTTCCACAAACTCAAGTGTGCCATATGAGTTTAATTATATGAAAGACTTTAGAGAACAGTTCTTAAAGAAAATGGCCCAAAGTGAAAGTGACTTAGCTACTTCGGAGTCATGTTCAAATAGTTCAGAAGTGAATGAAGCTTCATCTGTCTCAAAGACAGATTCGGTTGACACAAGTGAATCAGAATATCAAACTTGCAAAATAGCTGAATCATCTGATAACACATCCAAATCATCTGAATCAGTTTCAACATCTAATTCTGATTCATCTGATTCTGAATTAGAGAGTACAAACTCTTCTAACTCTCCTAGTTCACACCACTTTAATAAACTAATTACTATTAATCCATCCCAAAATAAAGTCGGATCCTGAAGCAGCACTTCGTGTCGGTATTGATTTTTAATCTGAGTAGGGGAAGTCGTATCTTATGGTTCGATACTCGATACTTGCTATTACCTATACTACACTCGATAGGTCCACTTGTCTATCGTGTGGGTTTAGACTAGTCAGTAAATATCGTTTTACTTTTATAAATTTAAAACTTCGATAAGTGTTTTAATTTGAAGGTCACCTTTAATCACCCTTTTTCATTGAGTCATCATATTTCTTTCGGGGAAGCGTTGGCTTTAAAAAGGAAGTTTAAAAAAGACCTAATCCACACGACATCACTCGTCAGTTCAGTTCTACAAGAACGCCTCAACAAAACGGAGTAGCTGAAAGATGAAATCACACATTAATTGAAGCTACACGAACAATGTTGTGTGATTCAAAGCTTCCGACTTTTTTCTGGTCTGAGGCTGTGAATACGGCATGCTATGTGCAAAACCGTGTTCTAGTCAATAAAGCACAAATGAAGAC
Source organism: Ambrosia x helenae (assembly GCA_030844895.1). NCBI lineage: Eukaryota > Viridiplantae > Streptophyta > Magnoliopsida > Asterales > Asteraceae > Ambrosia > Ambrosia x helenae. The sequence continues at coordinate 6,403 of JAUTDX010004452.1, forward strand.
GCCTTACGAAGTCTTATTTAATACAAAACCCTTCGTTAATCATTTTCAAACTTTTGGTTGTCCATGCACTTTATTGCACTTGGACGCAGCACCTAAGTTTGATGCAAAGGCTGACGACTGCTATTTTGTTGTCTATGCTGGCAAAACTGCATATAGGGTATATATAAACAGACTAGACAGATCTTAGAGTCGTTGACGTGCGTTGGCTCAAAGAAAATGATACGGATGCTAGAGTCAGTCCCGACTGGTGTTTGATTATGAGTCTCTATTTCAGTATTTCAAGATCATTAATGAAGTGCCTTCTAGTGTTAATGCAGGTTCTGCAGGTCATTCATGTCCACTATTGGCACCTCATCCTTTTTGTTGAATCGTGCAGAGGATGAGGGGGTTGTTGTACCTGGGTCTTCACCAGGAAATTCTATAGACCCACTGGTACAGCAAACCCCTCCTGCTCTTCAATTTCCAACAAGAGAGCCTGATACTGCAACACAGTCTGAAATATCTCCCACTGAAGTTGAAGAGCTTTCACAACATGCAGATGAAGAAGACCTATCTATTGATGACTTGAATTCTAAATTTCATGATCCTATCCCTCCTGAATGCATTGTGGAGGAAGGTGACAACGAAGAAGTTGAAGAAACAGATTTGGAGGAGATTGTTACTCATAGTCTAATCATTCCAAACATCGTAATTCCCACTGGTGTTCAACGGGATCACCCAATTGAAGTTGTGATAGTTCCTCTGGACGCTGGTGTTTTGACAAGAAGTCAGACTGGTAACACCAACAATTGCTTGTACTCGTGCTTCATTTCACAGATTGAGCCAAAGACTACTACTACGGCTTTACGGGAACCAAGCAGGGTTGATTCCATGCAAGATGAACTTAATCAGTTTGACAAGTTACAAGTCTGGAAATTGGTGAAGCTACCTCAGGGAAAATGTCCTCTTGGCACTCGATGGGGTAGTTCAAGGTTTCAGGCATATTGAGGGGCTGGATTATGATGAAGTATACGCTCATGTTGCTCGTCTAGAAGCTATTAGGATCTTTCTAGCTTATGCCTCTTTCAAGGGTTTTACAGTTTATCAGATGGACGTCAAGACAGCTTTTCTCTATGGAAAGGTTAAAGAGGAGATCTACGTATCTCAGCCACCTGGTTTTACAAATCCTAAATATCTAGGGCATGTATACAAGCTTGATAAAGCTCTGTACGGTCTTCACCAGGCACCTCGTGCATGCTATGCTACATTGACCGATCACTTGCTCGCAAATGGATACACTCATGGCATTATTGATCAGACTTTGTTTGCGAAGAGAGTAGATAAGGACCAGATCCTTGTGCAGATCTATGTGGACGACATCATTTTTGGATCCACTAGTGATACATTGTGTAAAGACTTTGAAGAGGTGATGAAAAAGCAGTTTTAAATGAGTGCATTGGGTGAAATGACGTTCTTTTTGGGTTTGCCAGTCCGTCAAAGCCCTAAGGTTATTTTGATCCATCAGGGAAAGTACGTGGATGATATAGTCGCAAAATTTGGGTTTACTGAAGCAAAGATAAATCACACCCCAATGTCTGAGAGACCGGGTCTAACTCATGATCTGGAAGGAGAACATGTAGATCCGAACTTGTATAGGTCCATGATTGTCTCACTTATGTACCTGACCGCTAGCAGACTAGACACCATGTTTGCTGTGTGCCAGTGTGCACGATATCAGGCTACTCCTAAAACCTCTCATTTTAAAGCTGTAGAGAGAGTCTTTAGATACCTTAAGGGGAAACCCAGATTCGGTCTGTGGTATCTTAGAGACTTTCCATTTGATTTATTTGCTTTTTCTGACAGCGATTATGGAGGTTGTGACATTGACAGGAAATCCACCTCAGCGGGATGTCAATTCCTAGGTGATAGGCTTATCTCTTGGCAATGTAAAAATCAACAAACAGTCTCAGTCTCAACTGCAGAGGCTGAATATGTTGCAGCTTCGGCGCGCTGCTCACAGATCATTTAGATGCAGGACCAACTGGTGGATTACGGTTTGGATTTCTCTCACACTCATATTTATTGTGACAATGATTCAGCTATCTAAATTGTGAAAAATCCAGTTTATTTTTCAAAAACAAAACACATTGCCATAAAAGAACATTTCATCCGAGACTCATTTAACCAGGGTTTAATTGTTCCTGAACAAATTCATACTGACGACAATGTCGCCGATCTTTTTACAAACCGGTTAATCGAGCTCGTTTTGTCACTCGTTTAGCATTGCTAAGAATGGTCCAGTTTGAGGACTGAGCCTGGTCAAACAAAAATATTTTTCTTCGTTTTAGTTTTGTAAATTTATTCTTTAAATTTTATTTTTTAAGCACAAATTTAGGGGGATGTATCCTCAAAAAAATATAAAAAAATTAAAAATACAAAAATAGAGTTTTTTAGTGCTGTTAGGCGGGAAAAGAAATGATTTTTCACAACTCGATTACCGCTAGCTCATGTAAAGCGAGTATCGAAATAGTTTGGCTCTGGTGTGATATACTGGTAGGCTTGGTCCTGAAGGCTGGAAAGATGACTGATCTTGTGAAGCACTTAAAGTTAAGGTATGACCTCGGTAAGGAACATCTCTATTTGAAGGCTTGTGTGATGTCCCTAAGCATAACACTGTGGTCTAGGTCTGAAACCTGTCTAAAACACTCGTGTATCTCCTCTGTTGAGTGTAAATATTCTTATTTCATGTGTTTATTAGTTTAGTTTATTTTATTTATGATTTATTTTAAGTTTTAACATTCTTTTATAAAAAAAAACTTGACCGGCTCATAATTTGACCTGGACCCACTTTTATTAAAATTCATCTGAAAAGGCTTTTGACAGTTTTGGGATTAGAGCCGAACCCACCGCACACTTGGTGGGCTCCACAAAATCTTACTTCTTGTACTTTATTGTTTATAAAAGGAAAAGTTTGTTCTTTCCCTTCTCAAAAGAAACTCACGGTTTCCTTCCTTGGAAACAGAACCGTCTCTCTCATACACACATAAACACACACAAACAACACACTTAAGTTTCAAAGAGAATCAGTGATCGGAGCTAGGGTAGATTAAGAGTCATGTCCTTCTTGCCAACTAAAGGTATGTTTTCTTTGTGCTCAGTGATGATCCAGCAGGTGTTGATCTTGGTCAACACTCACCGGTGAGCTATGAAGTTTGGTTTGTTTTGTAATCAAGAACCGAGTGTAAGTGATGTGCATATTTGATAAAATGATGATTGTTATAGTTGATGTTTTGTTTAAAACTTTATCAAAGTGCTGTTTTCTCTAAAATTGTTGTGTTTGAAATGTTGAACTCATAGGAGAAGATGATCGGAGGGTTGATCTGTTGAAGATGGGGTGGCGCGTGAGGGTCACGCGCCTTGGGTTCTGTGATTTTGTTAAATATTATAAAATTTTTAACCATACGAGAACTCCTTGTCTTCTCGAGATCCACAGAACCATTTGGGAACCCACAATACACTTGAGATCAAGTTGGTCTCTCGAGAACCCCACAAATTATTCAAAAACTTTTTGTTACTTGATGACCTCTAGATCATCTGAGAACTCTGTGTTACTCAAAATCATTTTTTATTTGACATTTTTATTACAACCCGAGGTTTTACGTCTTGCTTTGAATCTGATTTTGTTATGAAAATACGTTATGAGTATGGGGTTGAGTGGTGTTTGAAAATGATTTTCTTATAAGGATTTGTGTTTTGTTTGCAGATGTGGATGATGATGATGACGAACCACCCGAAGCTGTAGAGGAAGATCACTTTCCATATTTCGCCAAAAATGAGATGCAGCTGGAAAGACATGGTGAGCAGATATGGGTAGGATGTACATCACTGTAAATGTCTTCGCCCACCATGTGTCTCAAGGTGCTTCACTGGTATCCAATATTAGATGAGGCTCACATTTTTGCTGATGCCGTGAGACTCGTCTACTTTATATAAATTATAAAAGATGATCTACGGGTCAAAAGGTCGTCACCGAGGACTCAAGATCAGGTTGGGGTCAAAGGTCGTCACTGAGGACTTAGGATCAGGTTGGGTCAAAAGATGGTTGTTACAACCAAATCTCAAAAAGACGTCGAACCATCTGGATCATAGAGGTTCTCAAGCTTAGGGTGATCAAAGAAGATGAACCTGGCTGGGGCCAGAAGACAAGTGATACTGATTGACTGAAGATCCACATCAGGATGATCAAATTTTGAATATTTTGTGTAAATTATAAATAGTTATCAAGTATTGTAATAGTACCAAGACGACACAAACCTAGGGGGATATTGTAGGGCCATAATTTAGAGGTTTGCGTCTGTCTTGGCCCATTAGACATTTTGGGCAGTTTGGTCTAGTGGGTTTCGGCCTTTGGGCCATTGTATGAGAACCGTCCTATGCAACTATAAATAGGGGGTTCCTAGAACATTTTGGGTTGCTTGTGGTGTTACTTGTTATTTGTTCTCTTGCTTTCTTGTACTTATACTCAGTGTACCAGACGGCTCTTAGAAGTCATGTGCACTTTTTGCAATATAATAATTCGGTGTTCATTTCTTCCTTGTTGTTCTTACATTTAATCTTGTCTTCCGTACTCGATTGAGTGTGTTTGATACCCCAGAGAGGATTCTGGACTTACAAACGTGCAATCTTGAAGATATAAACTAAGCTTTTAACATATTTAACAATTTTAGCACTCTACCTCACATTTTCTGATTTGGAAAACAAAATTATTTTTACTAAGTAATTTTTGACCAAAACTATTTGGCACCCACCATGGGGCAAGTGGTGCTATTTTTAACAAAAAAATTGTCAAAATTTTTCCTTAATCAACTCTTTTTTAATAAATCTTGACAACTATGGCTTCCAACCAGATATCTGTTTCCTCATCCATGCCATCTTCAACCTCTACTAGAAATGTGACATTGCCACCCCCACCTGCATTCTCAAAGAGTTCCACTTCTCAAACTCCTCCTAGACCAGGATTGGGGACATCTGGATCCACTCTTCCTGTTTTGGTATCGAATGATTAGATTCTCTCCATGTTTACACTGATGAAGGATCAAATGAAGAGGCAACAGGAAACAAATCAGATGTTGATGAGAGAAATTCAATCTCTCAAGACATCTTCGAAGAGACCAGTTGAGGAAGTAATAACACTAATATAGCCCAAGGTCCTCTATTTCAATTCTACCATCTATGGGGGCAATCATCAGGGAGATTTCATTCCCATGAACATAGGATATACTGCACCTGAAATTACTACAGCACCCAGGATGACCAGAACAAGGGATCCAGGATATACACCTGAGCCATCCCGAGGATATAACCACAATGGTAACAATTTAAGTTCTAGTACATTGGCTACTAACGATGTTGCTTCTTTGCAAGATACAGGTATAAGCCCACAATTGGCAAGGGAGCTTCAAAAGATGAAGGATATGGTATCTAGCGTACCAGGGATAGTACAACCTATCCCTGAAAAATCCTCAGCATGTCACAGGGTGCCTCGTTTTGCACCTCCAATATGTGACGCAGAGATTCCAAAGAGATTCCAGACTCCAAGCATGAAGCTTTATGATGGATCCACAGATCCTGAAGACCATGTAGCACAATATAGAGAAAGGATGGAAATAAATCCAATTCCTGCTGGCCTCAAGGAAGCATGCTTGTGTAAAGGATTTGGTTCCACCTTCATTGGTCTAGCCTTAAAATGGCTCCTAAGTGTTCCACCCTATTCTATTACTTCCTTTGCACATTTGATTAATATGTTTAATAACCAATTTTCTTGTAGTCAAACGTTTGACAAGTGACTTGTACATGTGACTCGGCCACATGGAGAATCATTAAGGGAGTATATCACCAGGTTTGGGAAAGAAGGACTTGACATCCCAAGAATTGGTGATGAATCCTTGGAGAAACTTGGATGAAGTCAGAAACAGGGCTTTGAGGTTCATTCGTCTTGAGGATGATAAGAAAATCCAGGTGAGGATAGAAGCATCCTTAAGATAAAACAATCCCAATTGAAAATCCACTCCCACATATGAGCCTTATAAGCATAAGCCATATGCTAGACTTGATAACAAAAAGGTCATTGTGGTTAAGGATGATGATGATGAGGATTGTCCTAAACTTTCAGATTATTGTGTTTCTGTGGATGTAATAGGATTGACGTATGCTATGAAGGATCTTGGAGACAAAGCAAGATGGCCAAGGAAGGATAGCAAAACAGGATGGAAGGACAAATTCAAATGGTGTGCCTTCCATGAAGATTTTGGTCACATCACTGAGGATTGCATTGCCTTGAGAAAGGAATAGCATATCTTCTAAGTAAGGATATCTTGGGAAAGAAGAAGCCGAAGATTCAGGATAGCACTGGCATCCCAGAAAGGGCAGCATCTTCACCCAAAGATGCTGGCATTATCAATTTCATTTCAGGTGGTTCAGATATTTGTGGTACATCCTACTCAGCGGCTAAAAGGCATGCAAGGGGAACGAAATCTAAAAAAGGAGAAAGAACCATAAAGACCACCATCCCGACAAGTTCGAAAGTGATCGACTTTGAAGAAGATGATCGAGAGAATATCCTTGACCCTCACCATGATGGTTTGGTTATAACTTTATATATTGTTAATCATTTTGTTCGCAGGATGCTAGTAGACGGAGTAAGCTCAGTCCATAATTCAACTGTAGGCTCTCAAGAGGATGAACATCCCAGAAATTGAGATAGTTTCTAGGTCATCAGTCTTAGTTGGCTTCACTGGAGAGACCAAGAGCAAAGTTACAATGTTATCTTCGGGCCACCTTGGATACATGACATGAAAGCAGTGCCATCAACATATCACCAATGTGTAAAGCTGCCAACTCCATGGGGAGTCATCAAAGTAAACAGTGACCAACGAGAAGCCAAGGATTGCTACACGACATCGATGAAGGCTTCATCAAGACAAGCATAGCAATTAAAGCAGGATGTACAATGTTATCCTCAGGATGCCAAAACACATCCTAACCAGGATGTAAAGGCAGTCTTCCGATGAAAACAACAAGGATATCACTGTGCAGATTGGTAAGAACATCCCTAATGATATTGAACAATCTTTAATTTCATTTTTAAAATGCAGGATGTCGACATTTGCATGGAAACATGAGGATATGCCAGGCATCTCCAAGGATGTCATTAATCATAAGCTTGGAATTGACAGGAGCTTCAAGCCCATCCAACAAAAACGAAGAAAATTTGCACCTGAGACGAATGCTAGCATACAAGAAGAGGTGGATGGACTATTGAAGTCCAAGATGATAAGGGAGGTCAAATTCCCAAGATGGCTTGCAAACGTGGTAGTGGTACAAAAGAAAAATGGGAAGTGGAGAATATGTGTAGATTACACAGATCTCAATAAGGCTTGTCCTAAAGACCCATTTCTACTTCCACACATCGATTCAATGGTGGATGCCACAACAGGCCATGAGATGTTAACCTTCATGGATGCATCCTCAGGATTTCAACAAATCTAGATGGAACCAGACGACCAAGAGGATACTGCATTCATGACCCCATCAGGTATTTATTGTTATATTGTCATGCCTTTTGGACTAAAAAATGCAGGTGCAACATATCAATGGCTGGTAAACATGATGTTCAAAGAAAAGATTGTGGATACAATGGAAGTCTACATCGATGACATGGTGGTAAAATCCAAAAAGGCAGAGAACCATCTTCAGGATCTCAAAGAAGCATTTGATATCCTGGATGCTTACAATATGAAGCTAAATCCGGCCAAATGCCACTTTGGAGTTGGCGCTGGTAAATTTCTTGGATACCTAGTAACCAAGAGAGGCATAGAAGCAATTCCCGAGCAAATAAAAGCCATACTAGATTTGAAATCTCCAGCAAATCTTAAGGATGTGCAAAGGCTGACTGGCAGGATAGCGGCCTTAAACAGGTTCATCTCGAAATCTTCAGAGAAATGCAAAGAATTCTATGACATCCTGAAGAAGAACAAGAAATTTGACTAGGGACAGAAGCATGAGGAAGCATTCCAAAAGTTAAAGCAATATCTTGTAGCAGCTCCACTTCAAACAACCAATAATGAGGCAGAGTATGAAGCTCTCATTGCTGGTTTACAACTTGCTAGAGATACGAATGTTATAAATCTAGAAGTATTTGTTGATTCCTTGTTGATTACTAACCATTTTAATGGATCTTATACAGTAAAAGGTCAAAAACTAGCTATTTACCTTGAAATAGTTAAAAAATTAGCATCTTCCTTTGCAGAATTCACATTAACAAAGGTACCTAGGGAAGAAAATGCTGAAGCTGATGCCTTGGCTAATCTAGGATCCTCCTTAACTTTACTAGAAGGATCCAAAATTCCCATTATTCAAATCCTAAAGCCAGCAATTAAAGAGTGGCATCCTGAGGATAATACTGTACATCCTGAGGATAAGACTGTGCATCCTGAGGATAACACTGTCCTGGCCACTCAGGTTCAAGATGATTCATCCTAGATGAATCCTATAATAAAGTATCCTAAGGAAGTTGACATTCCTGATGGAGAAAATGCAAAGGCTTTTAGGATGAAGGTATCAAAATTTACCATTATAGACAATGTTTTGTATAGAAAATCTCTTGCAGGTCCATACTTGAGATGTCTCAACAAAGAAGAAGCAAATGAAGTTCTCAAGGACATCCACGAAGGAGATTGTGGAAATCACATAGGAGGGAGAGCTCTATACTCGAAGACTCTAAGAACATGATACTACTGGCCAACCATGAAGAAGGATGCCATGTTGTATTCTCAGAAATGTGATCCATGTCAAAGACACAGCAACATCCTTCACTAGCCTGCTGAATCCTTACATCATATTATCTCACCATGGCCTTTCATGAAATGGGGGATGGACATAGTAGGAAAGCTACCTAAAGCTCCTGGTGGAAAGGTGTTTATGTTGGTTATGACTAACTATCTCTCGAAATGGATTGAAGCTGAAGTATTTGTTCAAGTCAGGGACAAAGAAGTAGTATCCTTCAACAAAAGAAACATCCTAACAAGATTTGGTGTACCAGCTGAGATCATATGTGACAATGGATCTTAGTTCATTAGCAAAAGGACAACCAGTTTTTGGGAAAGCTGGGGAATCAAGATGATAACATCAACAGCTGTCCATCCTGAAGTTAATGGACAAGAAGAATCTTCGAATAATTTCATCGTCAACATCTTGAAGAAGAAACTTGGAGAAATTTCTACCTCTTATTATAGTATGTGCTTCCGGAGGGGCTTCGTCACTACAAAAAGGATAATGGTAACCCCACCATTAACTACCATTAACTACTTCATTAACTATTGATTGGTCTGTACAGATCTGTGAATTGTTAATGAACCCATCTATTCGTCAACTCTATGTAATCTACTCTCACGCATCAATTCTAAGAAAGGAAAATGGGCAGAAGAACTTCCATTTGTACTCTGGACAGATAGAACCACCTCCAAGAATGCAAATGGTCAAAAACCATTCTCTTTGGTCTTTGGAACAGAAGCAATGCTCCCAACAGAGATGGTAATGCCTACAGCCAGAAGATATCTTTAGGATGAAACTACCAATTAGAAGCATTGCTACAAGATCTTGAAACAGTGGATGAGCTTAGAAATGCTGCTAAATTGAGGATGGTAGTCTATCAACAAAGGATAGCCAAAGCATACAACAAGAATATAAGGATAAGAAGGTTCCAAGTAGGAGACTTGGTTCTAAGGAAAGCCTTCCAGAACACTACCAAGCCAAGTGATGGTAAGTTAGCTCTTAAATGGGAAGGACCATACTTGATCGATTATGAGGCTGGCAAAGGAGCATACTGGCTCTCAAATTTGAAAGCTGAAATCCTACCAAAGTCTTGGAATGTGATCCATCTAAAGTATTATCACATATGAGGTATGAAATCAATCTTTCTAAATTTACATTTCATTTCTCTAACAATATCATGGTCTAGTATATATTCCATCTTGAGAATTTTGCAGAACCATCATGAAGATGGAACTTTGAAGACTAGAGGGTTGGCCACCCTCTCCTACGTTAAGGTGTCTGACACCTTCCTAAAGATTAAAGGTTTTCACCTTTCACATTGGGTTAGCAACCCCGCCTGGAGCTCACGTTATTCGTGTATATCTTCAGCATGGTGGGACCAGTTCATGTAAAAGTGGCTGACAATCTCATCATTTTTGGAGTATACATTGAATCCCTAAGATTTAGACATTTTTCAATGTCTCTTTCTCGTATTTGGCCTAGTTTCTAGTGGCCTTTTCGCCAGTTATTCTTAGGCTGTAACGCCAATTTATCTTAGGCCTTGTCGCCAGCTATCCTCAAGATATTACATATGGGCCTTGACGCCAGTAATCCTCAAAATATTATAAAGGGCTTGACCCCAGTTTCTATAAGGCCTTGTCGCCAGTATGATAACTTTGTTTACCTATCCACAGGTTATCTTCAAAGGTTATTAATAATCCTTTCTTAAAAAAAATCTTTAAGCCTATCTTGACGATACAACACTAGGGACATCCTGAAGATGATGAAGACCATCCTAAGGATGACAAAGAAGAAATCCTAGGGGACATCCTAAGAACAAAACAGAAAGAAGAACTTGACAAATATCCTAAGGATACAACCGTCACTGGGGACATCCTCAAGATATCAATAATGCCTTAAAGAACAATTGTTGAATTGGATCAAAGGTATGAATTTATAACTTATATCATTCTTTTATACTTGCTACTAAACTATATTGCAGGATATCAAAAGAATGCAGAAAAGAACACAAAGGCATAGCGTCAAAAGAGTTACCGTCTTATTTATTTAAAGGTCAAAATTGATGTTAACCCCTGGCTTCATCCAAAACCAGGACCCATCCACCAGGGGTCAGCATCTATGGTCCAGGTCAGATAAAGATATGGGGCTTCGTCTTGAAAACCAAGATCCGTCCACTCCAAACCATTCATTGTCTTAAGTTTTTACATACCAAAATAAAATTGTTTGAAATTGTTCAACTACAAACTACCATAAATACAACCACAAAAGATTTAAAAAAGTGGGCTCTAGCCTAGTCATTATATCCTTCATCGCCCACTTGTAGCTCCTTCACCACTTCAGCCACCTTAGCTTCAGCCTCCTTCACCTCGGCATCCTCGTGTTCCTTGGGAGCATCCTTAGGATCTGCAGTAGGAATAGGCTCATAAACCACCTCCTTTCCACCCAGGCTTCTAATTGTTTCCTGCCAGGCTTCAACATCCCAATCCTCTTGTTGGAAGTTAGGATCCTTAGCCTGCTGGGCCATCTTCACCCTAACCTGGAGAACAGAAATTGTGGCAGACTTTACACGACTCTGCCAGTACTCTTCTATCTCCTTGTCATGCTCCAGCACCATCTTGGACTGCTTAGACTTGGCCAGCTTCAGTTCAGCCTCCACTTTAGCCAAGTTCTTCTCATGATATTTGCCCTTTTCCTGGGCAATCTTTTGTACATCCTTAAGTTTAGCCTTGCTATCATCAAGCTCTTTGCAACCTCTTCAATGGACTTTAGCAGATATTCATGTACCTATGACAGAAAGAAAATAGGTAAGCATCTCAACCTTAACATTTACTTTCATAAATATACTTGTTGCCATCCTCAGGATAACAATGTACCTGGAGAGTGAATTGTGAAATCATGCCCAAGACATCCTCAAAGCTGAGTCCCTCAAAGAGAGTAGTTTCTTGGGCTGAGGCAGAGGCAGTAGCAGTCTTCCTCTTTTTAGAGGATGCAGGAGCCCTTTACTTGGGAGGAGCAGGAGGAGGATAGGTAATCCTGGAACTAGACGGTGAGGTGATATTGGTTACCTTGACATCCTGGCTGTCAATATCGTCCATATCAAAGGAAGCAGACTTCTTTGCTGAAAATAACAAAACACAGGATAAGATAATGATAAACGATGAAAACATCCTCGGGATGTAACAGGTAATACTCACCAGACATCTCGGTGGCTTGACTAAGAGTGAAGCTCTCTTCTGCTTTATAGATTCTAGCAGAAGAAGGCAAGTCAAGTACTTCCTTGTACCTTAAGTAAGCATCGTTCAAAGGAGAAGCAAGTTTTGCAAATGAAGCAACTGTAACACAAAAATTTTCAGAATATTAGTGATATCCTCAAGATGTAACTACAAAATTTTTATAAACTATGAGCATCCTAAAAAGCTTTTACCACTCTTTAACCAAGACATGGGGATCTCATCCCCAAAAGGAATGGAATCCCTCTTCACATAGAAAAACTTTAACTTCCAGGACCTTTCAGATTTAATAACACTAAACAGGAAAAGAGGTTCTTTGTTAATAAGCTGAAGAACATAATGGTTTGAGCCGTGTGTTTTCAACTTATATATATCAGACAAGTCTCCTATTTGAAGATGGATGCCATGGTTTCTTAATGATCTTGTTATAGACCATCAAGATCCTCCACACCTCATGCATAGCTTGGGCATAAGCCATTCTAGTTATATCAAAGAACTCTATGATAAACTGGGGGAATGGATATTTTAAACCCAGGTGAAATGGCAGGTACAAGAAACAAACCCAAATAGAAGATGCAAAATCAGATTTTGCACTTGGATCATAGGGACGAAACTCAGCAGAGCTAGGGAAGGCCCCTAAGTCCTTCAAAGCTTGGATGTCCCTATCATTAAAGGAACAGATCTCCTGATCAGGATTGCTTAACAAGTTCTGGGGAATGAAGTCTTTTGAAACTCCTATACTCCCAGAAGCTCAGAATTTTTTGAAAAGTTTTGCAGAATTTTTTGATGTTATGTAACGGTCGTCACAAAATCACAGCCGAGAAAGTAGCCGTTATTATCCTGACAGATGTCACATCAGATCATCAGATAAGATTTTCGATAAAAAATATTATAACCATTTGAGATATTAACGATAACATATTTTGGTGGACAATTGTTGGTGGTGAAAATCCTCAGGATGATTTTACCTCATATTCTCTGTGTTACATCCTCAAGATATTGAAGGACTATGCAGAGTTCAGGATGCAACTGTATTTTACCTTATGTGCATCCTGAGGATAGACTAACAGATTATCTTATTATGTGTTATTTCAGTTACACTTAATCAATATTAACGTTCGTAACTAACCTCCGACGGCTATATTGTCTTACTCAAGTCAAAGAAGCTGATCATTGAAGAGCTAAACGTGTGAAGCAAGTCCATAGCCAAAGACCAAGTCAAAGGTGTAACCGACGAGCATTAATAATAGGCGAGAATCAAGGGAACTATTATTTCAACGTCTATGTTGGTTGAAACTGACTCAAACGTTCACCTGAAACAGTCCACAAAGCTCATTAAAGACGGCGGATATCAGGGGATCTCTTATTTACTTTATGTGTAATTATAAATAGGGGATTGATGAACGAGATAAAACACTTCTAGTTCACTCGATACTTAGTTGAAAACCTGATACTCATACACACTACACAATCATTGTAATCATAGTCGTTCATCAATCATCCAAAGTTGTACTTATTTTTACCAATTTTTAATATTAACAAGTAAGGCAGGGGCTTCGACTCCTCCCGAGGTTTTGTGCCGGCGATCATAAAGTGATCAACGGCTTTCCTCATACATCGAGTGTCGTTCTGTTATTGCATTACATTCACAATCGTCTTCCCTTGCTCATTAAACCATTCTGTCAGACAGTCGCATCCTCAGGATATAACTGTCCATCCTCAACAATTTTATTTGCCATCCTGAACATAGTTGTCAAATATCATTTCTTTGTTATTTTAATGTGCAATCTTGAAGATATAACTAAGCTTTTAACATATTTAACACTTTTAGCACTCTACCTCACATTTTCTGATTTGGAAAACAAAATTATTTTTACTAAGTAATTTTTGACCAAAACAATTAACATGAGTAAAAGTTTCATATTGTTGAGCCAGGATTTCTTTGGTGTTTGCAATCACCTCACCAGTTCCACCAAACTGTTCTTTGAGGCCATCCCAAAGTTCTTTTGCACTCTCATAGTGTAAGAATCCAGCATAAATTTCAATTGGGAGAGCCATTGCCAACATTGAAAAAGCTTTAGCATCTAGCTCAAGTTTTAGGAAGTCTTCATCTGTGTAGTCTTTTGGTTCTTTTATTTTCTAAACCTTAGTTTTTAAATCTGTAGTCACTAGTTTATGGGGTCCATACATGTCAGACTTCCAACAATCAGCGTTTTTGTTGTGACAAAGTATGTGCCATCCTTCTTTGCCAGATATTGAATTCATTTCTCAGTAGCATGGGAGGCTTATTTGCAGATCCAATATTATGAGGATCTATTTTTAAGAATATTGATTGATTAACAACTTCTTAAAGTGATGGATTGAATAAAGTGTACTTTTATCCTTTGATTGAATATCAATAAGAGCCTGTGTCTGATTCTCAATTTGTTAGATTGATATTTGATCAGATAAATCAGAGCTCTAATACCAATTGTAGGATCAGTTTCTTATCACAGTTTAATCAAAGTAAATATGCAGCAGAATAATAAATGTTCTAAGTTAGCAGTTCACTTTTATAATAAGTAAATGCTCCTCCTCAAATGATTAACTAAAGTGCAATAAGTGTATATGAGAATCAAAGCAGTTAATGATAAAACAGTTGTATATATTCAGATGGTTTTCATATAATAGACAATGGATTTCTGATATCATGTCTGTATGTACCAGTTAATAATAGAAGGTGTGAACCCTTCTATTTATTGACTACAAATGTACATACGAAGCATATAAATAATAGTATAATACTACAATAGGCTGTAGTATTGGAACTTGTACAAAAATACTAATATAATATGAAACTGCTAAAGTTTAGGGCAGAGGGAAGCTTTTACTGGAACTGCTGATGAGTAATCCTTCAGGAGTTGCTCTTCAGTAGTTGTTCTTCAGATGTTTGTCTAGATCATCTTCAGAATATTACTCTTCAACATTTTGTCTCAGCTTCAGTTCTTCATCAGTACTTGTCATATCTTCTTCAGCAATTTCTATACTTGACCAAAATTTGCAAAGAGGATATTAGACTTAGGTTTAAAGGATTGTCAATCCTCTTTGACCCAACAAGGACCATAATCAAACCCTTGATCACCATAATAAATGGGTTTTAAAGAGTTGCTGACAGCCTTGTCAGGTCTAAAATTATAACTATCAATATCAAAAAAGTTCAGCTGTGTGTGCTGAAATGAGTGCATGTTTTTACTCATTTAACTTGACATTTAGTGTTTCTTGTACTATCTTGGTTCTTGAATTGAAGACTTTTATGCTTTCCTTGAGGAAGAGTAACCAAGAAAGTAACCTGAATAAACTATAACAGAAAATTTTGAAATAGAATCCTTAATGTTTAGAATAAAACATTCACATCCAAAAGCTCTGAAGAAGGAGATAAGAGGCTTAATGCTATGAAGGATTTCAGATGAAGTCTTGGAATGTTCTTTTGTTGATAAGGACCATATTTTGAACATAACAAGCTGTGTTAACTGCTTCAGCCCAAAAATAGAGTGGTAGGCCTGAATAAGCTAACATTGCTCTAGCTGCTTCAATTAATGTCCTGTTCTTTCTTTCTACAACACCATTTTGTTCAAGAGTTCTAGGAATGCTAAACTGTCTAACAATCCCTTTAGACAAGCAAAAATCATCTAGACACTTGTTCATGAACTATGTGACATTGTCACTTCTAATGACTTTGACATAAAGAGAATATTGCTTCTCTACTTGTAGAATGAAGAACTTGGTTATCTCAGCTGCCTCATCCTTTGAAAATAAGAAGACCCATGTGAATCTTGAATAGTCATCAATGATGACCAAGCAGTATTTCTTCTTACCAAGGCTCATGATCTTGACTGGTCCAAATAAGTCCATATGGAGTAGTTGAAGGCATGTAGTGGTTTTAGATTCTTTAATGGACGTGAGGATTATGCTATTTTCCTTTAAGAAAGGAAACACGATGTTCTTTCCATTGGTATTCCTCAAAGGTAGACCTTTAATAAAGCCCATTTTTGTGACTTTATTTATGGTTTTAAAGTTCACATGGCCAAGTCTCCTATGCCAAAGGTCTGCTTTGGGGAAGAAACAAGAAGTGTTGTTTAATACTTTGTGTTTTCAGTGTCTACAACATAGACATTGCCCCATCTTTTAGCAATCAGCAAAGTATGATCATTAATAATTTTCTCAATCAACTTTTGGCCTTCTGGTCAAATGATCTTACATGCATGTTTGGTGAAAAAGGAAGAATATCCTTTATCACACATTTGAGATACACTTAGCAAGTTGTACTCTAAATTTTCAACCAGATTGACCTTGTCAAACTGTACCTTGCCTGAGGATACTGTACCATATCCAAGTACATATCCTTTAGCATTGTTCCCTAATGACACATATCCTTCTCTTTGATTCTTGAAACTGTTGATCAGGTACATGCATCCTGTCATGTGCATTGAGCCTTCACTATCAACATATCAAATGCTATTAAGACTCATGGAGACCCACTTTGATAATGCAGAAATAGAGGAAGATCCCTCAAAAGCCACTAAGGCAAAATTTTGCTGGCCATTATCTGGTTCACTCCAGTTGATATCAAATATCTTGCTATATCATATGGAATGCTGCTCCAATCAACATACCTGAAGGTAAAAAGACTTTGTTGACTAGGTTGTTATGTTTGGGAAGGCTGAGCAGCAGTGGAAGGCATTTGTTGTTGGCCCTGTTGCTGAATGAGCATTTGAGCATACTGAATCTGGGGCACATATTGGATTTGAGGAGCTTGTGCCTTGGCAAAATGAGCACTTCCTTGAGATCCTTGTTTATGTTGTAACTGGTGCTTGGTTGATTTCCAGGATGTGGTTGGTTGTAGCTAGAGCTTGTACATTCTCTAGTAAAGTGTCCCAACTTTTGACACTCGTGACATCTAAGTTGAGATTTTTCAAAACCTACTTTTGTTTGATTGCTTAACCTGGAAATTTTTTGCTAGACATTTTATAAAATTTGATAGTTTTTATGCTTAACATGGCCAGTTGGTGCAGAATGTCCATTTCTTCCAAATCATCAGTACTGAAAATTTTCAAATCATCCAGTATTAAACACATGTTATCAGTAGTTTGATTTCCATCATTGTCACATGTTGAGTATGATCTATCAGAAGATATCCCAGTTGTGATGTCAATTGATCTAAGGAACCAAAATCATTTGAACTAGATGATGAATCTTGTCCTAGTAAAGCTGTACTACCAGGAATATAGTCATCAAGAGTTCTTTTAGAATTTTGTAACTTCTTCTTTTGGTTTATTTCTCTTTCAAAAGTTAGTAATCTCCTATGTAATTCTGTAAGTGTTAGGGAGTCAAAATCTGAACTGGTTCTCAGAACTATGGAGTAAGTTTCCCATTTTTTAGGTAGAGACCTTAAAAATCTATGTAACATAGATGGAATTGTGTAGGTCGGCCCATTTAATTTTAACTCTGAAATGAGAGTGGAAAATCTTTTAAATTGTTGTGTTAATGTTTCTCCATTTACATGAGTAAAAGTTTCATATTGTTGAGCATGGATTTCCTTGGTGTTGGCAATCACCTCATTAGTTCCTCCACACTGTTCTTTGAGGCTATCCAAAAGCTCTTTGTCATTCTCACAATGTAAGAGCCCAACATATATTTCATTTGGGAGAGCCATTGCCAACATGGAAAAAGCTTTTGCATCAAGCTCAAATTTTAGGAAATCTTCTTCTTTGTAGTCTTTTGGTTCTCTGATTTTCTCTATTTTAGTTTCTGATCTGTAAGCATTAGCTTATGAGGTCCAAACATTATAGACCTCCAACAACCAGTGTTTTGTTGTGATAAAGTATGAACCATCCTTCTTTGCCAGATATTGTATTCATTTCTTACTAGCATGGGAGGCTTGTTTGAAGATCCAGTATTATGAGGATTGGTAGGGCTGGTTTTAGTAATCAGAAAAGATACCATTTTTCCCGATGGCATAAACATGATGTGTTAATTTCCAAACATTGGTTTTGGGAAAAAGTTGATTTTTACTAAACCATTAAACAAGTTTTAAATTTATAAGTAAACGATAATTACTTAGAAACTAAAACCAACGCATAGGTAGAGAACTCGACGTGTATAGTATAGTTTTCTAGGGTAAATACTGAGTATCGTAATCCAGAGAACACATTTTCCCCTACTCAACCTTTCATCACATTAACTAATTAGGTTTTGAAAAAGAAAATAAAACGGAGGGGTTCTAAAAGAAAAATGGTTTTTGAAAATGGTTTTGATTTTGAAAATAAAAAGATAAAAAATAGTAGGGATAGTAAACATGCACATCTCGGAGACCCTACGTATAAGTAGTCAATTTTATTATAGTAGTTGTATTGAGTTTAATTATTGGTGAGGAGGACAAAGGTGAATGGTCCCTTCAGAGTTGGGGATAAGAAAAAAAATAAGTAAGTGATGACGTTCTGCCAACTCTATGGGTCATGCATAGGGGAAGTGTACGAATCCCCATAAAGGTGTCTTCAGACTACTGGCCCCCAAGCCGTCATTCTCCAGTCGATAATGCGGTCTTGGCCCAACTAACTCCGCCCACAAAGCCGTCATTCTCCAGATCAGTCCGTTTTCTTGAGTTTTTGAGTAGTTTAGGTTTTGATGAAAATCTTAGATTTCTAGTGTTTGTGGCCCGAATCTGAGCATGGTATTGTAGGAAAATTGAAAATCATGGATCGATTAAGCGAAAACAACTCGGTTTCAGACGGGAGATTCGAGACGAGACAGAAACATACGATAACAACTTCATCACAGATTCGTATTAAATTCAGAAACGGTACAGACACTGTCATCAGTAGGATAAACATCTATCTCGGGGCCGTGGGAGGTCGGGCATGACCTCCCCTTTGAGAGCATTCTAAGCACAAACTCAAATTATCCAAATGAAAAACACACATGAGATTGCTATATATAGTCCAACACAAGAAGCCACCTTCGCACCTTAGTATAGGTCGAATGTGGAATATTTCCACATTCGCCCTTTACCTAGGTTCAAACCTGGACTTTATGTTTTGGCCTATATTTACAAATGCATCAAATCCACAAAATGCCTTATGGATCACCACAATCTCATGTAATACAATACAAGACTCAACCCTAGTCTATTCGACAGTGACGTCCACATAATAGTGCATCAACAAAAATGGTTAGGGGAACACTAGGAATGCAATGTGGTTGAGATTTTTGAGAAACTTGATGAAATTGTTTTGATGAAAATTAACAGGTTTGAAAACCGTCACATCAGTCATGAGCACGGTCGTGCACAACAGTGTGCAAGGGCGTGCTTGACTAGGAAAACTGTTAGAAATTTCCCGCGTAACCGATCTGACCAAGCAGCATATGCACGGCCGTGCACCCTCTGTGCACGGGCGTGCTTGCCCTCAAAAACCCACCAGAACTTTTTAAGTTCTAAATTTAAGTTATTTTTGTAGTTTAGGATCAGTTTTAGGAAAAAAACCAGTTTAAACAGTCAAACAAGTAGGAACACGGACTGCAGACTGAGCCGCATGGCCATGTTCATCAGTTGAGCATGGGCCTGCAGCCACTGGACCTAAGATGTTTATATTCTGTAAAAATGCTTAAGCTTTTAAAGCTGAACCGATTCTGTTGGTTTGCATGTCTATAATGAAGAGGGCAGCTTTAAGCTCACCATCAGTATCATCCGAATCCCACCATTCCCTTCATTCACACCAGTCTGGAGAATCACCTCCACTACCCTTACCGAAGACATACACTTTCATCCGTATAGGTTGATTACTGACACAGTATATCCTTGGATATACTTCAACAGGAATGAAACAGAAAACAATGCTCGTAACAGACTGAGGATAATCAAGAAGAGGTCGTTGGGACCCCATCTACCTGTGGACTATAATGCTATTGAGCAGGTTGGGCTCGAGCCCAGGTTCACAGACCTACTCTCTCATCAGTGGCATCGCTTTTTCAGGATCAGGAATACAGTATACAGGTAGCTCACTCTAGAGTTCCTAGCTTCGTTTGTGTACGCCCCACCTGTTGATGCAGATGACAGGATTTCTACTAGGTGTATAGGATAGGACGGGTTTGGTACAGGATGACTTTGTCAGAGTTCGGGTGCGCATGGGATTGTATTGGCAGAGGGAGATTACTAAGTCCATCTTTACTGCTAGCCTTTACTGGCTATCGGGATCATGATAACAAGCAGGATTTGTGGGATGAAAAGGCAGCTTTCACAGCATCATGTGGAGAGAGACACTCAGAGGAGAGAGGAGGCGCAGAATCGTCAGCAGTATCTACTGCTAGAGGTCCACAGTCGAGAGCCACTGCAGCCAAACGACAGAGATCAAGACGGAGGAGTCCCAGCGCCAAACAGCACCATCACCAGCAGCTAGGACAGACCACCCGCAGTCAAGAGGTATGATTTGCACCATCCTTGATAGACTGGACACGTTGACTGTAGAGTTCCGGTCCTTCCGCGAGGACTTCTCCTGGCATATGTCCTCCTGCACTGGCTCCACCTCTACCTCCCGCTCCAGGCGCCGTTCCCGCCGTGCCCACTCGGTTTGATCTCTTTATCTCTGCAGGTTTTTCATGATGTTGGTTGTTGAAACTAAACATTATTTTTGTTTTTATTTTTCTTTTGTGGTTGTTTGGATGACTGTATTGACATTAGGATGTTGTTTTGTGTTGCCATACTTGTTCCACCCGCTAGTGCTTTTGCACTAGTATCTATCTTAGGATTTAGTTTTTATTTATCTTTGTTACTTTTACTTTTTCTTTTCTAGTATTTTAGGACAGGTTGAGGACAGTTTGCTATTTTTGGAGACGCCATTTTGACGTCTCCTGGTGGAGGATGCAGGTTTCGCTCACACACGAGTGGATTCGTCATTATTAGGGGAGTATTAGTTTCTTTTACCTTTTTCTATCTCTGCACTTAAAATTTATACCAAAATTTTAAGTTTGGGGAGGACCATTAGTACTGCTTATTTTATTTTATCTCGCTAGTCATTTTTTCATATAATTGAGGTTGTCCGATACCCTCTTAGCAGTTTGATACACGTAGCGTCATTCACGGTCGCTTTGGCAGGTTTGTATAGTCTGTTAGGCTCGTCCGAGTGGACGCTACTAGGCATTTATGCCGAAATCTTCACACTAAAAGACAATCGAAATTAGATAATGTTAATCAAACCCAATAGATCCGTTTAAAAAAAATAAAATCAAGTAGAAAAATAGGTTGCATGGCAAGTGAAAAAAACCCCGAAAGTTGTGCTTGAAACCGCTACCTTACTATACCCTTTTTGTCCGTGAGAGTTTCTTGAGCCTTTACACGAGCACCACGCTTGCAGATATTCATCATATATTACTACTCATTTCGTTTCTCGAGATTTCGACCTTGGTCCGACTCGGTTAGAACTTGTGCGTTTAGGTTTCTCCCAAATATATCATTTCCCCTAGAAAACCACATTGAGCCTTAGACTTTCGTTTCTTCATCCAATAAACCGAGTCACGATCATGCATCACTACAACAACTTCAAGATTTCATCACCAAGGGCGCGAAGTGCGAGTTTGAAGAAAAAGCAATACTATTAGAAAGGAGGGAACAATGCAAGACGGGGCCAAGTGGGAGATATTCTAAAAAAATGAATAATATGCAGGGAGAGCAAAAAAAAAAACAGAGAGCGTGAACCAAAAAGAGAGAAATCAAAAAGAGAGCCAAAGAAAGTTCTTCAAAGTTTAAAATTTGGTCTTTGACGGTGAGACCCTAAAGAACTAGAATTCCGCTGTCTCTCTCTCTCTCTCTCCTACTCTGAGCTCTCTCTACTCTCTTTCTGTGATCTCCATTCTCTCTCTTGCTTCCCTCTCGCTTTCTCAGATGCATCCGTTGGAAGAACACCTGCTTCGCTGTTTCCACTTTGCTCAGCACGTCTGCCACCAGAGATAATACAGATCATATTTGAGAAGACTGCAGACGAAAGAACATTGTGGCGAAAGAGGAACAAAATCCACCCTTTTGTAGACAATCAAAAAGTGCTGCAAAGAGGCGGGCCAAAAGATATGACAAGTGTAGGAAGTGTGGCACTGGTTCATGACGGCAAGTGCAGCAACAACTCAACTCATTCGCAGATGGAGTACACTTTACTGATCAATGAGGGTGCTATTCAATACCGAGCCGTGAGAAATGTCAGAAAAGGAAGTAGCATCGACTACACGGTGAGGGAAGAAATAGCCATGATGAAAGGCCTCGGGATAAACACTCGACTC
>JAUTDX010004453.1:0-42735 GCA_030844895.1 Ambrosia x helenae
ACAAACGGCAGACGAGTTCAAAGACATCCGTTCTACTCAGAGCCAGTAGGCTAAGTGCGTTTCATAAGCGAAGGTCAAAGGGTCGCAAAACTCAACTGTTGAAATTTAATCGGAATGAGAATGTTTCTGAGAATAACTCCCATTCATGTGGGGGATTGTTGGATATTATAGAAGTGAATGTGATTTGTTGTGTCCCACATTGGTGGGGAGATAGAAATTGGAAGACTTTATAAGAAGGTGAAGCTGAGTGGAAGAATCAAAATGTTAAGTTACTTTATACTCTGGCATCTACCCGCAGCGCGCAGGGAGGGGGGGTTGCAAAAATGGGGTTCTGATTCGGGTAAAAATTTTTAATCAACGCGACGCCCGCATTTGCGGACACGAATGCAGCTCGAAAAACCCGGGTCTGCGCGACAACGGTTTTTGCTACCCATTTATTTTTTGTGACTTAAAGAATGCTTCCAGAAGAAGGAGTTACGTCTCCTAGTCTTCAGCTGCAGTTACGAAGACTCTTGGTCTTCAGCTTAATTCGTAATCATTGCCATTATTATTTGTGATTAATAGAGATTAATCACGTCAGTTTCATATTGGCTGGTTTGAGTATATAGTAGAGCTTCCTGTGTACAGAAAAACACACACCCACACAGATACATCAGTCTCTCACATAAAATCTGGTGCTGCAGAAAATATTCGTTCAGAAGCAGTCGACTTCCGGTTAACTTTCAGGCAAGTGGGATAGTCCGCAGTGCACCGCGCCAAACTGTTGAACCGGTGTACCCTGGAACAGACGACGAATCTGTTTAAGGGAATGTGTTAAACACAAGCCCGGTTCCTTTTTCTAATCTGTTCAGTTTACTTCCTGTTTGTTTGCAGTTCTAATTAACAACAGTCTTCATTTTGCTGTAAGTTTTCTAACAGTTGTTACCCTAAAAATACTGAAAGCAAAGCCGATTACAAATAGCTACAAAAACCTAAATCAAGAACTTAAACTGAATAGGAAGTGAAACAACACAAACAACCTCGAGATATTGTGCAACTTCATATTACAAACCAACTGTAAGCTAGCTCACAAAACCAATCAAACCTCCTATAAATAAATAGAAAACATCAAGTCATGGAGAATACAAATTAAAAATATACTACGTTTGTTGATACCTTGTGGTGAGGATGTATACAATTGTCAACAAATTAATCCAACCAGCAATCTTATTATTATCTCTACCACTGTCAAATTTCTCAACCTAAACAAATAACACAAAAATCACCACCACTATTCAAGACCTTTTTTTTTGAATGACAACGTTTAAGACCTTAAGTCAACAAAACTATCGAAAACTAAAAAATAGATAAACCCCGACACACACCTAAAATAAACAGACTCATCTAACTTCAAATTCGATTAAAATAAGCAAAAAACAATAGTAACCTCAAGTGCAACGTTTCTTCGTTTCTCATCTAAGAGAGGGCAATTATGAAATTTAGCATATGATTCTGCCAAAACAAGAATGGTTTTAGATCTTCATGAGTTAGTATCAATGAAGACAAAAACAACTTATAAAGAAAGTTATATCATGCCTCATGCTCATATGCTTCCCCTTAAATCAACCTTTTAATATGCATAAACACATATGAATAATAAATACCATCAGATTCAATTTAACCACTAAATATAGAAAATTATTTAACCAAGTCAATGTTGAGTGAAACTGAATATTTTAACCTTATCCATTCCAAAGATGAAGATGTCTCTGGCATAACAACACCACAACAACAATAGCTAATATTAAACCTGATGACGTGGGTAGCTCAAAGCAAAAAGAAGAATAAACGATATCACAGAACAGTGCTTAAAGGGTTGAAAGCTACAACGGTTCAAAAGCCAGAAGTATCCTAAGTCAAAAAGATGACTTGTCCTATCACCTTATCATCGAGCAACACAACCAGTTGCTGATGGAGTAACAACACCTAACAGACCGCAGGTCAATAGCCACCATCGGCTATTAGTGGATTGTCCTTTTGTTGCAACAAGGTCCAAGGTAATATGCTTTCCTCTAATAGAGGGTCCTTTCCTTTATAAATCAGAACTGTCTTCACAGATCTGATTACACCAACTCACATCACTTACACTCCAAACTTCTCATTCTTTTGGTCCTCGCACGTGGAGAGAATACTTCTCTCACTCGGATCTCTAGAACAGCCACTTCTGGTTTCGAGTACATCTCAAACCAGAAATCTAAAGCATTAACAAAAATAAAATTACCTTAAACCTCCTTCTACGTTTGCAACGTAGAAGACACACCATGACCTGCTTAGGCAGAGTGGAACCCTTGAACCCTTCCTGTGACTCAGAACCAACGTTAGGTAGTTATTTGTTGTAGCAACAAGTTGGCGCCCACCGTGGGGCTGCGCCATTGTCTTTAACGAAAAATCAGTTGTGTAGCTCCGACTCTCTCCATGTCTGACCCTGAGTCTCAAGAAGAGGTCAATCAGATCTCTCCAGGCACGGATCAGACCTCTCCAGCCAGATCTGTGTCTTTCTCCACTCCAGGAGGCACTCCAGCTGGAACTCAGTCCCCACCTACTCGTCCTGGGTCGGCAAACTTGCAGACTCCACCTCCCACTCGTTCAGGGGTGCTTTCTCCTCTCCCTGATCTTGCACAAACTCCCCAACGCATAGATCTCACCCCTGAAGGAGTGGAAAGGAACTTCTTGCAGCTCAGATCCCTTTTAAACCAGTACGTCATGAAGGAAAGGGACAAAGGAGTCCGTCTTCGGCTAGATTATGACGAGGAAGAAGAGGTATCACTCTCTCCTGGACCTCCTCCCCCTCTCACTGCCACCTATGGTCGCAGACCATCACCCCAGGAATAGTAATGCTGGTCCCAGCAGCACCTTCACTGCCTCCCGTTACGAAGCAAGGTCCAGTCCTACTGCCTTCCCACTGTTTACCACCCAAGCTGCCACCACCGTGTGTACCACTTGGGCATGAAGTTACCTTGGATCAACTTTTACAGTCACCAATAACCAGTGTCCCACCACCAACAGCCACTTCATGGGAACAAGCCATGCCTTCACTTCCCATGGCTAGAAACGCTTCTATGAGCATCCCCATGGCAACCAGCAATGTAGCAACAACCGAAAGCCTCCAAGGTTTCAACCTTATGCCCTACATGATATCACAAATGATGGCTAACTTTCCTTGGCAGCAACTCATCAGTCAAGCCATCGCTGCTCAACAAGGAAATCCTGGTGGAGTAACCAACAACAGGGTGGAACACACTGTCAACCAACCCTACAAGCCAAATAGCTTGTCCTGTTTCTCACCAGAGATAGCAGACTATGATTTCCCCAACAAGCTGAAGATGCCAGCTCATATAAGAACATATGATGGCACTGATGATCCAAAAGATCACCTTCAGATCTTCTCGTGGCAGCCCGAATCGAGAAATGGGGTGATCCCGAGTGCTGTCTCATGTTCATGCAGACCCTTGTTGGATCTGCACGGATCTGGTTCAATGGGTTGCCAGCAGGAAGCATCCATACCTTTAACGAGCTTGGTAAAGGATTTTTGGCCAACTTCCCACAACAGAGACGTTGCGTCAAGGATGCAACCGTTATCTTTCAAATAAAACAGAAGGACGACGAAAGCCTGAAGAGCTTTATTGAAAGATACAAGAAAGAAGGCCTTACCTATGTCGGTGCAGACGAAAAAATGAAGGTTGCAGGGTTCATGAACGCCATCAACTCAAAGTACCTCACCAGGGAGTTTAACAAGAGTCTCCCTAGAACCCTTGAAGAGGCTTCAGAAAGAGCTGAAGCCCATATTCGAGGAGAAGAGGCTGTAGACATCAAAGAGCAAAGAAAGAGGGCTTCCAGCTGGAGAAGCAACAGCCCTACTCGAAAAAGAAGTAACTACGGTACCTATGACAAAAGACCTAGAGGGTCCGAGTCTCGAAGGCCCGAAGGCAGGAATCTTCCAAGCAAGGATAGAAATGTAAACTTCACAGCCCTCACTAAAACTCCTCAAGAAATTCTGGCAACAGAAGAAGTCAAGCATACCTTTAGACCTCCTCGTCCCATACCAAAGAGCAAAAGAAACGAAAGCTCCAACCAGTATTGTGAGTTTCACGAAGAGAAGGGACACCACACCAAAGACTGCTTCCAACTTAAGAAGAGGATCGAAGAAGCCGTTAGATCTGGGGAACTAGCCCACTTGGTCAAAGGTGTCAAAGAAAACATGCTGATGGCAAAAAGAAAGACGTCGCTATGGTGTTTGTTGAGAATGAAACCCCAAGTAAGCGACAGAGGTTGGAGGATTGGGAACGTCAAGGCATCTACTTCCCTTGTACCAAGGAAGAAAAACATTGTGATCCACTAGTCCTTGAAGCCTTCGTTGGTTCACTCAGAACACAAAAGGCCTACATAGACACCGGAGCTGCTACTGAAATCATGTTTGCAAAATATTTCAACCTTCTAAGCTCCGAAGAACGCTCCATGCTCCAGCCAGCTGAAGCCGCCATCAAAGGCATTGCTGACATACCCATCAAGCCCTTGGGCGAAATAGTGCTTGATGTAACCTTTTCTGATGGACGAATGCAAAGGACTGAACCATTAACTTTCGTTGTCCTAGACCTACCATCCAGTTATGATGTTATCATTGGTAGGCCAGGTGTGGTAGTCTTTGATATGACCGTTTCCATTAGCCGAAAGAGTGCCAAGTTCCCCACCAAAGAAGGAGTTGCAACCCTCCAACCATCAACCTCTGTGTTAACGGTTGTTGAAGAGCAGAGCAAGCTTGGTCTCAGCATCAACCCCAAATACCCTGATCAAAGGATACGGGTCAACACGGCCCTTCCCAGGGAAACCCTTTCAAAGCTTGAAGCATTGCTAAAAGACAATGTCGATGTTTTCGCTTGGTGCCCAAGTGACATGACGGGGATCCCTCGCGAAGTTGCTGAGCATGAACTCAGGGTTCCCCCAAACATCAAACCAATAGTTCAAAAGAAGAGAAGCCTTGCTCCAGAACGAAGCAAAGCTGCCTGTCAAGAGGTAGATAAACTGGTCGAAGCTGGAATCCTCCGAGAGGTAAAATATCAATCATGGGTTGCAAACCCTGTGATGGTTCGAAAGCCTGATGATTCATGGAGGATGTGCATCGACTTTAAAGACCTCAACAAAGCCTATCCCAAGGATTGTTACCCTTTGCCGGAGGTTGATCTGAAAATTGATTCGCTTACTGGCTTCCTCTTCAAGTGTTTTCTGGATGCCTATAAGGGTTATCACCAGATACAAATGAAGGAGGGAGACAAAGAAAAAACTGCCTTTCATACTGACAAGGGTATCTTTTGTTATAGAAAAATGCCCTTTGGTTTAAAAAATGCAGGTGCCACTTACCAAAGGTTGGTTGACAAGGCCTTTGCCAAGCAAATTGGCAGAAACATGGAAGCTTACGTAGATGACTTAGTCATCAAAAGCAAGACAGAAGACCCAATGCTCACCGACATACAAGAAACCTTCAACAACCTCAGGGAAATCAACATGAAACTAAACCCTGTCAAGTGTTCCTTTGGCTTCGAAGAAGGAAAGTTCCTGGGGCATGTTGTAGGGAAACAAAGCATAAAGGCTAACCCAAATAAGGTTCGAGCCATCCTCAACATGAAATCACCCCAAACCAAGAAGGAGGTAGAAAGCCTGAACGGCAAACTTGCTGCTTTGAAATGTTTCGTGTCGAAACTAGCTGAGAAATCCCTACCTTTCTTCAAGACCCTCAAAGGTTGCACTGACAAGAAAGACTTCAGGTGGTCAGAAGAAGCGGAAGAAGCCTTCAACAGTATGAAGCATTATCTGGCTTCCCTTCCCACCATTGCAGCACCTGAAGCAGGGGAAACGATCTCTGTCTATCTTTCAGTTACTGACGAAGCCTTCAGCACTGTTCTCACTATAGAAAGAGACAAAGCTCAGGTACCTGTCTATTTCTTCAGTAAAACTTTAAAGTTAGCAGAGGTCAAGTACCCTCCTTTGGAAAATTTGGCCTTAGCCCTGGTGCAAACAGCCAGAAGGCTTCGAAGGTACTTTCAAGCACATCCCATACAAGTAATCACTGACCAACCTATCAAGAATGTGCTTGAAAGGCCTGAAACCTCGGGACGACTAGCGAAATGGGCTGTTGAGCTAGGTGAACACAAAATCGCCTACGTCCCGAGAAAAGCAATAAAGGCACAAATACTTGCTGATTTCATTGCTGAAATTCCAAGGGTGGAAACTGCCGAGGTTAATATTACCACAGACGAACCCATTGACCCAGAAGCCTGGAAGCTTTATACAGATGGAGCTTCCAGCGTTGAAGGATCAGGGGCTGGTCTTGTACTAATCAACCCTGAAGGGTTAGAATTCACATATGCTCTTCGTTTGGAATTTCAGACAACTAACAACGAAGCAGAATATGAAGCCCTGATAGCAGGACTCAAGTTTGCATAAAAGATGATGGTTCACAAGCTTTAAGTGTTCACTGACTCGCTGCTGGTCTCCAATCAAGTGAATGATAGCTACATCGCCAAGGAACCTAACATGAAAAAGTACAGAGAGAAGGCCAAGGAAATCATGAACACCTTCCAGTATTGCAAGATAAAACAGGTTCCAAGGTCCCACAACAAGAAAGCTGACGCCCGTAGCAAGCTTGCTTCGTTGAATTTCGCTCACCTCACTAAAAAGGTATTGGTTGAAGTGATCAAGCATCCTGCCATATCAAAACTCGAGGTTCAAGATGTCATCGCTGAAAACGAACCAAATTGGATGACTCCATTTATAAGGTTCCTAAAAAGAGGTGAACTACCCCAAGATCCTGTTGAAGCTGAAAGGGTTCGAATCAAGTCCAAGCAGTATACCATCCTGGACGAAATACTCTATAAAAAGGGTACTTGGCCCCATTGCTTCGATGTGTCGGCCCCGAACAGAGCAGGTACCTGATCAAGGAAGTTCATGAAGGAATATGTGGAGCTCATTGTGGTCCAAGGTCAGTCGTGGCAAAGCTCATGAACCTGGGCTACTTCTGGCCTTCCATGCATCGTGATGCATCCGAACAATTGAAGAAATGCGAAGCCTGCCAAATTCATGCTCCTGTCCCTAAAAGCCCCAAGCATGACTTAGTGCCTATTAATTCAGCTTGGCCATTCTACAAATGGGGGATGGATATCGTTGGACCCTTCCTACCAGCAAAGGGAGGGGTCAAATTCTTATTGGTGGCAGTTGATTACTTCACAAAATGGCCAGAAGTGAAGCCCTGGGAAAAATATCTGGAAAAAAGATAATCGAATTCGTCTGGGAGAATATCATTTGCCGATATGGCTTGCCTGGGGTGCTCGTTATAGACAACGACAAACAATTTGCAGAGAGACCATTCAGTGTTTGGTGCAAAGAATATCGAATAACACAAGTTTTTAGCTCTGTAGCATATCCTCAATCAAATGGCCAAGTCGAAAGAATGAATAGAAGTGTGGTTGAAGGGATCAAGGCTAGATTAGGCCGACAAAGAGGAAACTGGTTGGAAGAATTACCAAGTGTTCTTTGGGCAATTCGAACCACAGAGAAAACAAGCAACAAGAAAACTCCTTATAGCCTTACTTTTGGGTCTGAACCAGTTATACTTGCTGAAATCGGAGTCACCATACCTCGAACCCTTCATGTTGACATCCAGGAAAATGAATAAGAAACATTGCTCAACCTCGATCTCTTAGAAGAAGCCAGGGACTCAGCGGCAATTCGAGAAGCTCAATACAAACAAAAGATGGAGTCCTACTACAATGCCAAAGTTAAGCATGAACGCTTCAAGCCAGGTGATCTGGTTCTAAGAAACAATGAAGCAAGCAAGAAGGAAAGCCAAGGAAAACTAGGACCTAAATGGGAAGGTCCCTACACCATCCTTGAATCCCACAAAGGAGGGTCTTACAAGCTTGCCAACATGGAAGGCAAGAAGCTCCCTCGCCATTGGAATGGCAAGAACCTTAAAAGGTTCTTTGTTTAAGATGTAAGGAAATGTTGTTCTCTTTTAAGCAATGTAATGTTAACATATCGAATGAATGAAAGGATCGCTAGATCCTCTTTTGGAAACTTTGTCTTTCTATTCTATGTTCAGGTTGAGAACCTTGCAAGAAACTCCATGGCAGGGGCCATGTAAGGGGATGAGCTCCCAGGCCATTTCGCTCAATAGGTTCGAGGGATAAACGGACCTATATAAGGGGTGAGTTCCTAGATCAATCCAACTCCATGAGATAAACAAAAAACACTTTTATAAATCTCATTGACAGGCTTGAACAACCTACACCAATCGTTCCTTAAGTTTAGAAAACAAACTTACGAAAACATATTAAAACACTTATGTAAGTGTATATAGGATAGATGGTGACATGTTTGCCTAGACTACCTTAAGGATGAATGAATGCAGCATTCAACCTTTGAAGGTGCTACCGGATAAACATTCCCAAACAATAACAAAGACAAACACACATAAGAAAAACAAATTACAAAAGACGAACAACCAACATACCTAACAACAACCTTAAGGGCTTAACATTTCAAGGCTTTAACAAGCCAAATATTAGATCATTGTCTGAAGGGCTGCATAAAGCCCACAACCACGAAAAAACCCCTAAGGGTTCCAACAAAAGATAAAGTGTCTTGAACACAACCACAAAGTTAATTGTTTACAAACCAACTGCTAAGAAAGCTACGAATAAGGGAGTTTAGGCATCGTTACCAGATCCTGAAGGCTTAGAGGCTTCATCCTCGTTCACAACCTTCACCACCTTTCCTTCTTTGATTTCTTCCCTTTCTTCGGCAGCTTCTCCACAAGACCACCAGCTTCAGAAGCTTCAACACTAGCATCCTTGGAAGGCACTTCACCAGCATCCAAAGTTTCATCGCTATCACCAGAATGCGTCCTCTTCCTCGAAACAAACTGAAGCACCTTAGCAGAAACAGCCTCATTTAAGCCTGCAGGCTTCAACTCTTTCAACTCCTTCAAAGGTTTCCCATAGAGAGAAGACACTTGGGAAACATAAGGATAAGTTGAATGTTCCATCTTGAGGACCGTCTCTTTGAACACATCCAAGGAATCAGCTGGTAGAAAGGAGACTCTTCCAGGACTTGGCCAGACTCATGAGCCTTGAACCCTGCAACAAAACCAACATGCTTACCATGGACCAGAAGCTTGGTGTATACTTCCCCAAGGGCAGAGTTGAATTCAGCATAATGAAGAAGATATGTAACAACTTGCTGGAAGCCTTCCTCTATCAACCACTTGTTATCATTCAGGGCAACAGCAAGGGAACCTTCTAACCCTTTCTTCTCGCTTTCAAACGCTTTCTTCTCTGCTTCCAAAGACAACCGATCCGCTTCAACTTGAAGTCTAGCAACCTCATGCTTTGCAGTTTCAGCTTCATGCCCCTTCTTCAACTCATCGATCAAAGCAATCAAAGTGATCTCCTTTTCGGCATACTCTTCGGCATCTTTCTTCATGGCTGCAATAGACTGCTTCATCTCCCTCTTCTTTTTAGAAAACTCACTGTATTCACCCATCATCTTCCTAAACCTTCTAATCCCCTCCGGTAACATAGCAGCCAGATTACAGGTACCAACCATCATCTTCGTCAATAGGGCATCATCATCCAACCCCTCCAAGCAAGCCTTGGCACCAGGGGTAGCAAAATGTGCCAATAGCTCCTCACAAACCGCTGAAGACTTAAAACTATCACTCGGTTTCACATTCCAACCATGGACATACAACCCTTCCTCATCAAAGCTCGTTGAGCCCTCATTACCCTTCACCATGGTAACCTTAGCCTTCTTACCCTTGCCCTTCTTCCCAACCACACCAACAACAGTATCATCCACAGCCTGATCTTTCTCCTCCTCTGACTCTTCAATATCATCACTAACAGTCAATGCTTCAGATGCATCAACAGACTTAGCAGCCTTCAACAGACGCCTGCTAGATCTCCTCGTTGAAGCCTTTGACTAACTGGCCTTAGAAAAACTTTTCACATTAGGGACAGCAACATAGTTAGTCCCATCATACCTTCCCTTCTCATACTTTGTCAAAGCATCCTCACCCTGCACCGCTTCAGCATCTTTGAAGACAACCCCCGAAGCATCATCTGCTTTGATAAAGTCAAGAGCCGACATAACTACATTAAAAGAAAACAGAACATATAAGCAAAGGAGACAAAAAGGAAGTAACCAACAATAAGCAAAAGGTGCATACCCTGATCACCCTTCATCACTACAGGATCTCTACCCGGTTTGTCCCAACGGGTGCTAATACCAGACAACACTAAGAAAGGCTCACCAAATGGACGAAGCCTTGAAGGACATGCTCTAAGAGCCGTCAAAAAGTTATGATCTAACTCAGATTCTGAAGGCTCCCCTTCATTAAGAATGGCCTCAGGATGTCTCCACACAGGTTTATAAGGAAAAATTGAGTCAGAAACCCAAAAGAATATGGTTTTCCATTGCCCAACGGTTGTGACATGGGAAGAAAGCAAGTTAGTTTCTACTGAAGATCCCTCGAAGGTGAACCAGTCACCATTCTTAGCAAGACGAAAGAATCGCCTGAACATTAACAGAGTAGGATCATACCCTAACGCTCTACACAGGCATTCAAAATGCAGAATACGACCAACACCATGGGGATGAATCTGACCAAGGGAAACCCTATAATACTCGAGAACATTCAATAAAAACATGGAGAATGGATGACGAAGGTTTGAGAACTCGAAATGTCGACAATACAGAGCAATAGACCAGAAGGACAGTCAGACACAGCAAGCTTCTTACCAGGAGCAACGGGATTAAACGACAAGTCTATATCCCATTCAGCACAAAACGATTCCACCTCCTTTTGAGAAAGGGAGGAAACAGTGATGGCCATGTCCTTTTTAGCGCCCATAGTGCTTCAAAGGATGATCAGAAAACAAAAATAAAGGAAGAAGACAAACCTGCTTTGATCGGAGGAACGAAACCCTAATCAGATGGATGGTTGATAGAGAGGAAATGTTGAAGAAAAGGAAAAGAGTAAAGTAAAAATGATGAATTTAAAAGGTTAAAAAGAAGAAAAGAGAAACGGTTATTTTATTCAAATAACTGCAATTATGACATGCAGTAAAAACAGCTGTATGACTGCCACATGTCACATCAGCAGTCTAATCACAATTAAAACCTGCTAAGTAATAACCGCCCAAAACACAGCGAACCATCGAACCCTTCAAGCAAATACTAAACTAAGCAAACAGTCAGAAGCTTTCTAGCTGTGCCACCAAACCTCCTGACTTGGGGGGCTGATGACGTGGGTAGCTCAAAGCAAAAAGAAGAATAAACGATATCACAGAATAGTGCTTAAAGGGTTGAAAGCTACAACGGTTCAAAAGCCAGAAGTATCCTAAGTCAAAAAGATGACTTGTCCTATCACCTTTTCATCGAGCAACACAACCAGTTGCTGATGGAGTAACAACACCTAACAGACCGCAGGTCAATAGCCACCATTGGCTATTAATGGATTGTCCTTTTGTTGCAACAAGGTCCAAGGTAATATGCTTTCCTCTAATAGAGGGTCCTTTCCTCTATAAATCAGAACTGTCTTCACAGATCTGATTACACCAACTCACATCACTTACACTCCAAACTTCACATTCTTTTGGTCCTCGCACGTGGAGAGAATACTTCTCTTCACTCGGATCTCTAGAACAGCCACTTCTGGTTTCGAGTACATCTCAAACCAGAAATCTAAAGCATTAACAAC
The DNA here is from genome assembly GCA_030844895.1 of Ambrosia x helenae. Lineage (NCBI taxonomy): Eukaryota > Viridiplantae > Streptophyta > Magnoliopsida > Asterales > Asteraceae > Ambrosia > Ambrosia x helenae. The sequence continues at coordinate 11,792 of JAUTDX010004453.1, forward strand.
AATAAAATTACCTTAAACCTCCTTCTACGTTTGCAACATAGAAGGACACCACGACCTGCGTTAGGCAGAGTGGAACCCTTAAACCCCTAAACCCTTCCTGTGACTCAGAACCAACGTTAGGCAGTTATTTGTTGTAGCAACAAAACCTAATTAGATAATAAGGAAGCTTTAAGAACCATTTTATACGTCTTTTAACATGTGAAATTGTCAAAGTAAATATGTGGGTTTTCATAAGACCTCACATCTTCAACTTTGTTACACTTTCTATGTCCCCATTTTCATCCATTAGGGCAAATCGATTCAAATCATTACATTGCTTATATAAAAAAAATGAACGATTGCACATCAATTGAAAACCCCGAGCTGAAATAGAAGATCACTTCAGGCAAATAGCATAATGAAAAAGTAAAAAAAAAAGACCGGGAAAGTGTACCTTAAACAGACAAAACACCAAATGAAGTTCAGTTGCAGGGTCGCGAAGGATGGGAGAGTGGCGGATTTTCCGGTAGGAAAATCGATAGCTGGCGGCGTGCCTCTGTTATTCTTTCCGTCAATGGTCTTACGCCGACAGGTGGTGACGCTGCTGGGTACCACAAAGTAGATGTAGCAAGTTGGCTTGTGATGGATTGATCAAGTGGTGGTGGATTGATTCGATTCTAAGTGCATCTGATCCAGGAGAGAGAGAGAGAGAGAGAGAGAGAGAGAGAGAGAGAGAGAGAGAGGGTATGGACAGTATGTTGATGAAGAGTCGAGAAGACAATGCATCAACTGGTTGTACCCTAAAATACAAAAAAACATGCATAAACCACTTGCTAAATGTATATATATAATAGTTTAAAGTATAAAATATATTTGAAATAATTGGGCCTTGTGCAACACAACTTTTGCACATAGATAAAGCTGGCCATGAGGGCCTGAAGGATTTTGGTTGCACCCTTGTGCAAACTAATATGAATTTCATGCTCCGTGAATAGAACTTGAGGGTTGAAAACAAAGTTCCATATATGATTAGAAACTAGCAATTTTCTAATTCATGACCTTATATTAGTCGGCTTTTGTCTTCTACACCAAGTCAACTTCAATAAAAGTTGACATTATTTGGGTGAGGTTAAGGTGATTTCACCAACTTAGTGTAATTACGTGACCAACTTGGGTCATGGTTAACTTATATAGACAACATAAACATATCTATACAAGAGTCTCGTATGTAAATTGATACTGGTTGTTCAATCATTTGATAACCAGAGTCATTTTTTGATCCTTGTTTATGTATCATTGGTTAGTGCATTAACATAAATACGGCAATAAGAAGTGGGAAATACAAAAGTGTGTAAACTATAAAAACGAGTCAGTGAGGATGATCAGTGCAGGACGAACAATAGGTTGACCTCAAAGGTTAACCTTACAAAAGCTTACTAGATCCCTACGGTCATGAACAGTGGCGAAGCTTGGGCTCGGAATCGGCGGGGGCCGAACTCAATTTTTTTCGATCCGTAGTGGAAAATTGGCGGGGGCCGGACTAAACCCGGACTCAATTTACTTATGAAAATCGCAAATTTCTAGTACTGCGCCAAAAAACAGGGGGGGCCAGGGCCACCCCTGGCCCCAACATAGCTTCGCCCCTGGTCATGAAACAAGGTTGTCTTTCATGTTGATCATCAACACTAATGATCTATATTGACATCTTTTGCATGTCTACTATGATAACAAAATTAATCTCTAAAATCTTGAATCTACTTCTGTTATTATGAACACACCAAACATATATATAAATAATATCAACCAAGAAATTCATTGCTATAGGTTCGTTATTATAAGGTGTAAGGGCATCAATTTTCTTACGATATGAAACTATTGGCCTCTCTCTAAAAGTTATTAATATATTTACAATTATGAAAAGAATAATTTTAGTCTCACCACCATCATCAAATTATAGTATGCTTTCTCAAGCCTCAAATCTCATTAAGCGTTATATGATCGTAAATTGCTTCTAGTATGCGCATTCAGTACGAACTCAAGTGGACGGTTAAACTTGTTCTGAAACATGATGAGTACTTGACAACTCTAGCACTGAGGATGTAATTCCTTCATCGATTGTAATTTCATCGTTCACTTGTGATTGAATTTGTAACCTGTCGCCATGACTTCGGGTACTGGATTTTGAGTCTGGTTGCCCCTATCTCCTACCCAACCGCTAATGAGATCAAGCGACAATTGGTGGAAAACACTTGGTTTAAACATGCTTCCCATCTGTCATGCATAATAAATCCAAGAAGCTAGTAGTCACATATATATGTTATTTGCTGTACCACGGTTAGTCCTAAAATTTAAGTGTCTTGGACGAGCCGAAAAAATGACCCTTAAGGCCTAACAAATGAAATTACATAAACTATTTGCTTTAATGTTGTTATTACTTAGTAGGTAAATGGATGAATATTGGGCAATTCACATTTGGATCAATATTAAAAATCAGTGTTTGAGTTTCTAGTTTTTTTGGTATTGGGTCTATAATTTTTTAGGTTTTATATTTGGTTTCTCGAAAAATATAGAAAAAGGAGTATGTGCACCAATATCTGTAATAAAAGGGCCAAGCCATAACAAATGTGAAGTTATACGAGGTTTATTTTTATGGAGTAATTTTTAAATATTGGGGCAAACAAGTTTTTTGATTTCTATTTTAAAAAAGATATGTAGAATATTTAAAAAAAAAAATTTAGGCCCCTTGAAAAACCGAACCCAAGCTGGATGTCCCACTCGCCCCTGGTCTGGGCCAACTTGGCTCATCCTAACAAAAATAAAGTTACTTATACCTGGGATACAATGGCATACAAAGGTAAGGTGCTGTAGCTACAAAGTACTTGAACAATTACTCTGCATAAGTATTCAAAACCATAATAACATTAAAATACAAGGTACAGTGTACTTAATTAGTTTCAGTGTACTCGTTAATAGAAAACTAAAACAATATAGTCATGATATGCCAAAGACTAAATTTTATTCTGTTCATAAAAGGTACAAAGCTAATACAAATTATTAAAACGTGTTTATATTAATTAATTAAAGTTAAATGACAAAAAGAAAATTACATGAAGAAGATTTTGTCAAAATGGTATCTACACGTATTCTGCTTCATTGATTCTTTTTATCGAATTAAACCCCGTAAACTTTGGCAGATTTTTCATATTTACAAATAGGAGGTTTGTAATATAAGACTTCTCTATATTATGCTAGCGCCGTAGAAAAAAAAACTTAGAAAACAATTTTAGTACGTGAACGAATCATGTGAGATGTGAGAACTGCATATGATTAATAACATATAAAAAAATTAAAAATATTTGGTTGAATAATAGTAGTTCTTTACTTCCTTAAAGTTCTCAAGTATTTTCTTTTCTCCTATAATTTATTTTATATACAGTGTGAAGTTACTTAAAGAAATCTAACATACAGGAAATTAAGAAATCAGTAGTTTACATGGAAAACTTGTATTAAAGTATCATTTTTAAATAGAAAAAATATAAGTTTTACATTCAGAACTTTTTTATATAAATACGTATATAAATACATTTAGAAACCATTCCAATAAAAAAATGTAGATTCTTTTGTATATGCAAAAGCTCTAAAAAGATTGTGTAAAAATGGTATTTTTTTTATTTCAAAATGATTTTTTAATTTTTATTTTACATGTAAAACTATTGGTTTTCCTGATTCCTCACTATTTTGTGGTATGTGTGTATATACTAGTATGGTGACTGCTTGATGTGGCGAGGAATACAACACTTGTCGGGAGTGCATGGTTCAGTTCGGTTATTAGCTTCAACCAAGACCGAAGTCATTGGCTAATCAATCTTATTAACCAACCGGTTAATTGACTCGGTTTATTTGGTTAAATTATCGATTTTTAGTCCGGTTTAGTTAATTTTGGTTAATAACCAAAACAATTTTTAGCTAAAATTATTCCTTAGAAGTACATGACATGGAGATATAAATACATGACATAGAAGTATAAAATCTAAAAATATATGAATGGTTAAGTTTCGACTTAATTAATTTCGGTAAACTAAGGGTACACAAAACCAACAATGGATTATAAGTTACTTCGGTAACAGCTCTGCTATTGCTTATGCTTTGATATTGTTGTATCATATAACACATCAATTATTTTATATTAAAAATAGTAACAATACTGATGCGGTTGGCCAAGACCAATATCCAGACCCGTAGCCGGATTTGAACTGAGTTGGAGACGCACTGTTGGCAGCGCCAATTGTGGGAATCTTATCTACTTTGCTTTTGAATTTCCAAGTTAATCTTTGTTTGACTGTTTTATTTATTTTCATTTATTTTGTTTGGGTTGTTAGCTACTTTTAAGGATCTTGAAGTACTTTATATTCTGGTTCTATGAAAACGTTGGTTAATTTTGATTAATAAACTTGTGTACTTGAAATTCTGCTTGAGACATCCTGACCCAATTTGATTTTCTAAGGTGATTTGCATCAGTTGATATCAGAGCTCAAGGGAGGTTCAATGGTTGACCGTGGAGAACGGCGACCTCACCATAGAGATGCCGACCGAGGCAACGATGATGATCAGAGAAACCCGCAGGACGTAGCAAAGATTGCAAGGTTACATCAAAGAGTCCGGGACTTAGAGCTGCAACACGGTGGGTATGAAGTCGAGACCGACACTGACTTTGTCATCCGGGATAACCAAGAGGTTGACGGTAATCCTTTTGGTAGACAAAACTGATGACAGGAGGCTTATGACTCTGATCCACTTCGAAGCATGGGGATCAAAGTGGAAATTCCAAAATTCGATTGGAGAGCACAACCCGAGTTCATTGACTGGCTCAGCACTGTGGAACAGATTTTCGATCTCAAAGAAATTCCAGACAAATACAAGGTAAAATTCGTTACAATTAAATTACGTAAGTATGCGTCCTTGTGGTAGGATCATGTAAAGAACAAAAAAGCTCAACAAGGGAAGTCAAAAGTTAAAACCTGGGATGAAATGAAAAAAATATTACGTGAGAAATTCTTACCGATTAATTACCGTCAGGAAGCATTTTTAGAGTAAAATAATTTATCCCAACGGACCTCTTCCATTGAGGACTTGATCGCCGAGTTCGATAGGCTTCGAATGAGATGTGGAGCGGAGGAAGAGGAGGAACATGTTATTGCTCGGTTTTTGGGAGCACTACGTCCTGATATTTCTGATATGGTCCAACTACAGCCATATTGGAGCTTTAATGGTGTGTGTCTCTTAGCCCTAAAACACACCAGGGAAACTCGACCTAATCAAAGCTGAGAGCTCTCGTGTCCCTGCAACATTTTCACACGGGAATCAACTCAGTCCAATCAAAGCTGAGTCCTTGGGGGGATCTCACCCAGCCAAATCATCTTCACGTATTACCCGATGTTTCAAATGTCATGGATTAGGCCATTTTTCTCGGGACTGCGCGAACAAACAAATAGTCACATTAACTAAAGATATACTTCCAGCGTACGATACCGATCATAACGATGAAGCTGAAACTTATGATGAAAATATGTACCTTGACAAGGAGGAGTCGCTAGTCACTCAGCGAGTCCTTAGTGCAACCCGGGTCCACCTCTTGACGACACATTATGGCTCCGTAGTAATATTTTCCAAACAAAATGCACTTCAAAAGGAAAGGTTTGCACTATTGTTATTGATGGAGGAAGCTGTGAAAATATGGTAGCAATGAGTATGGTGGAAAAACTAGGCCTACAGGTAGAACCTCACCCTGATCTGTACAGCTAACTTGGCTTAAAAAAGGAAATGTTGTTAAGGTCAATCAAAGATGTCTTGTGAAGTTTTCAATTGGGCCCATCATTCAGATGAAGTATGGTGTCAAGTTATACCCATGGACGCATGCCACGTCTTGTTAGGGCGGCCTTGGCAATATGATAGGAAGAAAAAACACGACGGGTTTAAAAATACATATTTGTTTAAAAAGGATGGTATCAACATCGTGCTTACACCTCTAGACTTCTTTGAACCGTATTTGGGGCAGTTTTCTTCTCAAAGTCTGTTTTCATTGACTTTACATATCATACCACGCCACCATTTGTGTACTCGTTGGTCGTAGTCGAGCAGAATGCACCTACGAGGGAACCGCCACTCCAGGTATGACCACTTCTAGAAGAATTTCAGGATGTTTTTCCAGATGATATACCCACTGACCTACCTCTTATGAGGGAGGTACAACACTGTATTGATTTTATACGAGGTGTCGTTATTCCTAATAAGCCAGCGTACCGCATGAACCCAAAAGAATTCAAAGAATTACACCGTCAGGTCACCGAACTTTTAGCTAAGGGACTTATTCGAGAAAGCATGAGTCAGTGTGCTGTTCCAGCCTTGTTAGTTCCAAAACCTGGGGGGGGGGGGGCTTACAGAATGTGTATTAACAGTCGGGAAGGAAACAAAATCACTATTAAATATCGGTTCCCTATACCTCGGTTTGAGGATTTACTCGACCAATTGCACGGGTCTTCAGTCTTTTCCAAAATTGACCTTCGTAGTGGCTATCATCAGATCCGGATGCGACCTGGGTGACGAGTGGAAAACAGATTTCAAGACACGGGATGGGCTTTATGAGTGAATGGTCATGCCGTTTGGTCTCTTGAATGCCCCAAGCACTTTTATGACGCTGATGAATCATGTGTTTAAATCCCTTATTAGCGTGTCGTTTATTTCAATGCCGCAACACCTTCTCCACCTTATGTAGGTTTTTCACATTATTCGAGATCAGAATTTAAATGCAAATAGGGGAAAATGTTATTTTCTTTCTATTCAGGTGCTCTTTTTCGGGTTTCTCATTTCCAAACAAGGAATTTGAATGGATGAGTCAAAGATTGAAGCGATTACCACTTGGCTAACCCCTACATCAGCCCATGAGGTACATAGTTTTCATGGGTTGGCATCTTTTTACCGCCGTTTTATTCGGAATTTCAGCACCATTGTTGCCCCCTGACTGACTGCCTAAAAGGTAATACCTTTGTTTGGATGCCAGCTGCATTCAATGCGTTCGAGGAATTAAAGTAGCAGGTTACATAAGCCCATGTCTTGGCATTACCTAACTTTGAAGCTACATTCAAGTGGAGTGAGATGCGTCGGGGTTTGGAATCGGTGGAGTTCTAAGCCAAGAAAACCGCCCCATTGCATTTTTAGTGAAAAAATGAATGATGCAAAGCAAAAGTATAGCACATGCGATAAGGAATTCTATGCCATTATTCGCAGTCTTGAATATTGGCGCCATTCTTTGTTACCGGTCGAGTTCGTTTTGTATTCGGATCACTAAGCTTTGCACTTTATTAATGGAAAACATAAACTCAATGCTCGCCATGCAAAATGGGTTGAGTATTTACAGGATTTCTCGTTTGTCATTAAGCATAAAGCAGGCGTCAATAACACCATCGCTGATGCATTGAGTCGACGACATGCTCTAGTCCCATCACTAAAAGTTCAAGTTGAGGGGTTTGATATTTTTTGCCATCTTTATTGTGATGACCTAGATTTTTCTAAGGCGTGGGTCAGTAGCCATAACATGGTCAATACCGAATACATTATTCATGATGGGTTCCTGTTCCGAGGGCACCATTTGTGTGTTCCCAAGTGTTCCTTATGGGACACCATCATTCTAGAGAGCCACCAAGGAGGGTTAGCAGAGCATTTTGGATATGATAAAACTCTCAAGCTCGTTCAAGAACGATTCGTATGGCCTAGGATGAGTAAGGATATTGCACGTATTATTGACCGTTGTTGCACGTGTCATGTGGCTAAGGCGCACCATTCCATTGCCGGTCTTTATACACCACTTCCGATCCCAGATGGCCCATGGGAGGATGTTAGCCTTGACTTTGTGGTGGGTCTTCCACGGACCCAACGCCAGAAAGACTCGATTATGGTAGTAGTTGATCGATTCTAAAAAATGGCACACCTTTTGCCATGTGCGAAGACGTATGATTCTAGCCAAGTCGCTCGTTTATACTTTGTTGAAATTGTGAGGCTTCATGGCATACCCAAGTCTTTAACCTCAGATCGGGATGTCAAGTTTGTTGGGCATGTTTGAAGAACATTGTGGAAAAGGTTGGGTTCTCGCCTCTATTTTAGCACCGCACACCACCCACAAAGTGACGGCCAAACTAAGGTCACCAATCGTAGCCTGGGTAATCTTTTACGTAGTCTCGTCGGGTCTAATCCTCGTTAGTGGGATATCATTTTGCCCCAAGCTGAATTCGCATATAATAGATCCACTCATCGATCAACTGGGATGAGTCCCTTCCTGGTGGTTTATGGTAGAAACTCGTTCACACCCTTAGACCTCACCCCATTACCAGCTGTGGAACACTTCAGTTATGAGGGGGAAGAACGGTCGGCACAAATCAAACAAATGCATCAGCGGGTACGAGAACAAATTGAGAAGAATAACATCGTCTATCAGGGTCGCTCCAATGTGCATCGGAAGCAGGTCGTACTCCAGGAAGGTGACCTGTTATGGATCAACTTGAGTAAGGAATGTTTTCCGGGGGGTCGTTTTGGTAAATTGCAACCACGTGCTGATGGTCCGTTTAAAGTCCTCAAACGAATCAATGATACTGCCTATAAAATTGATTTGCCTAGCCACTACAATGTTTCTGCCACCTTCAATGTCGATGACCTCTCACCGTTTTTGCGTGAAGATGAAGATCCATTTGACTCGAGGACGAGTCCTCTTGAAGAGGAGGAGAATGACGCGGTTAAACCTGACCTATATCCAGACCCGTAGCCGGATTTGACCCGAGTTGAAGACCCACTGTTGGAAGTGCTAATTGTGGGAATCTTATCTACTTTGCTTTTGAATTTCCATGTTTATCTTTGTTTGACTGTTTTATTTATTTTCGTTTGGGTTGTTAGCTACTTTTAAGGATCTTGAAGTACTTTATATTTTGGGAATTCTATGAAAACGTTGGTTGATTTTGATTATTAAACTTGTGTACTTGAAATTCTGCTTGAGACATCCTGACCCAATTTGATTGCAAAGGTGATTTGCATCAAATACTATACCCAAATTAAGAAAAATTGATTACTCGTTTTTATGATGTACTTTTTGTTATATTAAAAAAAGTATTAACGTATGAAAAAAATTATGCCATTTAAAAATAGTGGAATAGTTGGCTTAAAATAAGGAGAACATGTGTAACTATTATCTACATATAAAAAATTTATGTAAACTTGACGAATTAACTGTAACTAAGATGAGAGCATCAAAGTATAATTAATGTTTGATTCATAATTTACCCTTATATTAGACCTCATGCATTACATTTAAAAAAAATATATAGATACATAATAATTTGTAATAATTTACTAGATTTTCATTATTCTATAACTCTAATTCATGCTTAATTTCAATGTGACATACCCGAGTACCAGTTTCGTGACGATGTAGCCCACTTTCTCCATGACGCATGAGTCGAATCCATACGTAGTCTGTGTACCATTTACATAACCAAATATTAGATGAAAACATTAGCACATTCTTAAAACAGATAAAAAAAAAGGTATCGGCGTACCCAAACCCAAAAGAAGAAGCCGATCTCAAATGAGTTTTGAAACAAGATGAAGTGAATAATGTAAATGATGACTTTAGGGTTGTTGAACCAAAAATGATCATCAGAGGGTTTAACTGCTTCTCCACTTTTCTCAACAACATCTCTTGCTAATCGTGTAATGATGTGCTCTAGATGAGCTCCCACAAGCAGAAGAAGCTGTCATGTTAATCACCAACCCGGCCCATTTGGTAAATTAATAATAACATGTTACTTACGATAATGTATAACATTTCATATGATATCATTAAAATTTTCCATTTACAAACTTACAATGAGTGGCAAAAACGACAACCAAAAGTATGTGTACCAACCTGCATTTCATAAACAAATCCATCAAAAGGGTAATCTTTGATTTACGTAATTATGATTTCTATCCTTTATATGATATATAAAAGATGTTATATTGCTTTAAACTAACAACATTTTGTAAACCATGAGAACTCCTTACTTGCATATTCACAGGATTCGACTTATGCCTTACTAATTACCAACGAGGTTAAATAAACTGCAACATGTGTTCAAGATTTAGATAAGGTGTCACTTGAAGACGTTGAAAAATCGTGTCCACTAATTAAGCTTTAGCAAATATGAGGCTAGCCCACTTGAAAAATTATGATTTATGAGAGTATTTTGTAATATTTAGTGTACCTGTTCTAAAAAGAAAAAAAAACACACACACAAACAACTAAGCTTTAAGTGTTATGGCTTACGATAGGAGTGTATAAGGTTGTCATTAAAAAAATTGTTAATTATATGATGTCAAAAGTTGACTTTTAAAGACTCACTACAAAGCTAAGTTGACCTTTTTTAAGTACTTAATTGATCAAACTCTAGAAAGTTGAAACTTATTATATTTGACGTGTGTCATTTTCTAAAAAAAAATGACGACAAAAGATAGATCAATTAAAAATGTACATAAAAATAAACATGAAAACGTATTATGTCTGATCCAACTTATTTTCGAAAAAATTAAGCTGAAACGTATGTGCGTAATAAAATAATGTATTCTTATGTTAAAGAACGCAACTGTTCGTTGCGGCGGCAACGGAATGTAAAGTAACTTGAATTTATACCGTTTAATGAAAAACGTATTATATTTGACCCGACTCGTTTTCGAACAAAATTTACATCAAAAGGTAGACAAACTGAAAACGTGCGTACGAAAATGTATTATATTTGACCTGACTCACTTTTGAAAAAAATTAAGTCAAAACGTTAACTAACTTAAAATTATACTGACACGCCCATAAAAAGTTAAGAGAGTGTAAGGGTCAATGCTGGAAGCTAAGGGATGATAGACACACACATAAACAAAAAAAACCCCTTTATGTCACCAAAGCTAAGGGGTGTCAAGTTATATACTCCATCCCATTTTAGATGTCTGGGACCAACAAACACTCATATTAAGAAATCTTTGATTGTATATTCTTTAAGTTATAAAATGACAATAATATCCTCAAGTTATTATTTCAAATCTTTGATTATCTTTCGTCTTTTATGGGCAAAACTGAAAATTGCATTTCTATTTATAGAAATGGGCATTTTATTTAGGACAACAAAAAGCAAAAAAACTAGACATTTAAAATGAGACGGAGGGAGTACATAATAACGAGTATATCAATGTATATATCTAGTCGAGTCGCGCTAATAGATCAATGTATATTAAGAATGACACTAGTGTACGTACCACTAATGTTGAGTAGCAAAAAGATCACAACAAAGAGCCACAAATACCAACTGTCGAAGTATAACAAGTTGGTTAGTGAACTTACATGGTTACTCAAAAATCAAAAATCAAAATTTGGTCAAAACAGTAGGAATACCTAATGCCAACAATCCTCTTAAAGTCATACTCCAGTGTTCGTAACATATACTTGTAAAAATTAAAATTTGGATTCCGGGACAATGTTCCTACATGACCAAACACAAAATTATGTCACATCAAATAATAATATGAAAAAAACATAAAAGAGTAATTAAAGAGTTACAATTATTTACTTTTATGAATCCTGTTCTAAGTGCAACATAATCTGCCTTGGTCACTGATCCATAGAATTGCTTGAAAAATGACACCTGCAAACAATAGGGTATTCAAAATGATGAATAATTTAATTTAATGTGACATTCACATTAAAATTTTTAAGAAGTTGACTAACTATCCATCTCAGCACTGGCAACTTTCTGTAATGCCCGATAGTCCGTTGTGTGACGAATTGTCCCTGATGATGATGGTGAAGATGAGGAAGATGAAAATGTCCTAGAACAAAAGAATTGTTGACAAAACAAGATGACGATTCCATTGAAACAAGAAAAGAAGATGGAATTGAAAGAAAGAAAGAACGTTACTAGTTTTCACTTGTCCTTCCGGAACCTTGAGGGAGTCCTCCCAACGCTTCCACTCCTTTATCTACACGACACATAAGATTAATGTTGCAATTTGGAACGAGTCTTTTTAAACACAAACAACATTTCTAACAGTTTTTGATTTGGTGGATGGTCCAATTGTCACTTCCAAAGCAAAAAATAAAAATAAAAATAAAAATAAAATAAAGTAAATTAAATTGTGACAAAAGCCATGCAAATGTCAATTTTAACTTTCTAATTAAGGTCAAATCCATGCCATTCTCGATATACAATAAGTTTGCATGACGTCTTTTCATTATGCTATACTTTCGTGCCAAAAAGGCTATATATCTTTCTAAGTAATAATTAGTAAAAAGCTAAGTCAAAATGATAATGTTAGAAAAGATGAAGTAGAACATTACTTTGGCAACCCCAAGGACCATTGTAGTGGCACAAAATATGACATGCACAACTGCCAAAACGAATATGAATATGTGAAGCTGGTGCAGTCCTTCTAAGGAGACCAATGGAACCTTTCCCTTGTGTGCACAAATCTGTACTCCAGGATCTTCCGACAGAAGATGTCGCCCATAACCTAAGTTAAGATGTTCCGTGGTTGTCGAAGGAGTCTCTTCCTTCATTTTGCAAGGAAGCATTTGGTTTGCAAGATGTGTTGGTATGCATATTTTGCTTATCATACGTTGAGACACTGTCAGTAGCAATGATATGAATCCCAAAAGCATCAACTCTGATATTAAAACATGTATTCGTTAATACAAGTTGTTTAGTTTTTGGTTCTAATTAGAATATAAGTCAAGTTTTTATATATCTTGTTGTGAACAAACCTTCTTGTAGTTTTTGCAAGGCCTCGTAAAGAGCATCTTGACCTCTTCGCTTTAACAACTACGTAAAATTTTCAACACAAAACTTGTTTTTAGTTGATAATTAAAGAGTACAATTATCAAACAAACAGATAAGTAAACGAACTACATAATTAAACTAATCATCAACCTCTGAACCGGTCAGAGTCAGAATCCAAATGTGCCACTTTTACTTTTATTATTTGTCAGGCAACAATGTGAGTAAATATGCTATTGTGCTGCCTCTGGTATAGGCGAGGGGCCTCGGCAATTGCTTCAGCCTTCGTTAAGCCGGCACCGCGATTCATCATAGTGTTAAAGAAATGATTAAACCAAGTAACCTTATCTTTCAAAAGCCTCAACCTCAAAAGATTATATATCTTATTTTTTTAATATTTTCCGTATAGTACAAGGCTAAGCTTAACATGAAATAGGGCGAAGAGTCAAGATGCGCTTTATGTAAAGAGCTTGGACTGAATTGTGTCTGTTTCACCTACACGTTATTTTTGAAATAAGGTTTTTTTAAACAATACATCTTGTCGTAACTCGTTTTCGCAGAGGTGAATCCAAGAGTTAATCAAAGCCATATCTCCATCCTTATAAGTCCAATCTCATCTTGCTATTTTTTAATGGGTGCTTGTGATGAATATTGTGTTGAGAAGTGAAAAACTGGGTTCAATTTATAGGCACCGAAACTAGCCGTTGAAAATATAAATTAAAAAATGTAATACTAGCCGTTATTATTTAATTTTTTATTTAATAAATTAACTTTTATTTTTCCATACTTTTATTTATTTAATATTTTTAATTAATAAATTTAGTTTTGGTTTTTCATAGTTTTATTAAATAAATAATATTTTTATAAGTAAATAAATTAAAAATATAGTATATGAATTTAGATAGAGGTTAAATAAAAAAGAAAAATAGGTGATGAGGTCGATAATGACAATGAGGTGGCGGTTTGTTGCTTTTTAATTAAAGATACATATGATATACTGAAATATGATGGTACCTTGCCAAGATGATGAAGACCGCGCTCAGCAAGCAAAGAGAGGAGTACCATGATAGAACAGACCACCGCGACAATCCATGTTGGTGTGTACTCCAAAGATCTCGATTCAGCTTCTGCCATTGCTTCCTCGGATAAATGGAAATGGAAATAGATGGAAAGGACTTCGTTGTTTGATTAATTAATGGTGTGGTTTGGATTGAAGACGAGGCAAAGAATGTCTGATGTTGAAGTTGATGGTGACCAAGTAAAGAACAAATTACTTTTTAGGTTGCTTCTTTTTAAGTTTAAACCTTAGATATGTCAAATATATGAACAAAGGTATATATCAGAACTTGTATTTCCAAATAATCTTGTTTCTTTCTGTTTTAAATAACTTGAGGTTAGGTTGCATGCTGTTTCCATCCTAAATGGTAAACAGTATATTCAATTTTTGGATCGAGTGTAATAAAAATGAGAAGGGTGAGAATGATATAAAAAACACAATAAATCCTAAATATGACATAATAAGTCACAAAATATAACATAATGTCAAATAAATATAACACAATGCTCAAGAAAAAGACATAATGAATCATAAAATTGACACAATGATGAAAATAAGAAAAAAAAAACACAATACTACATAAAAGACACAATTATGTAATGTAAATTCTAAAACTACAAGCTAAAAATCCAAAAAAACGAAAACCTAAAAACTAAGATCGTAGGGTTCGATGAGACGGTTCTAATGCCGCTTGAATGAGTCCAATCGGAGTCCGTTTAATACCATTCCTATTTTTCTTTCACAAGATTCTTGCAAATGATATTTGATAAGAAGTATCCTGATTTGAAGAGAGATCCTAAGCAGATAGTGTATCAAAGTCACATGAATCTCAGCACGTTGAGTAGAATGAAAGGTTACAAGGGTGTTCCAGAAAATGAAAGACTTCCATTCAAAAATCTGTTTGGACATTTGATCAATCCAAGTTACAAACATCCAGGTCAAGACAAAGCAAGACATGATGATAGTGAATCTGATAATGATGACCCTTTATTTCCTGTTGATCCTGATGCAAAAAGAAAACGTCAAGTGATCAATAAAGGTGCCAAGTCTGGTAAGGGAAAGGCTAAGGTCGTTGAAGTTGAACCTAAGAAACAGAAGGTTGTGAAGAAGAAAGCTGGAAAAACAAAGACGATGTTGATTGATGAAGAGTCTATTGATTCAGAGGAGACTCAGGATGATGAGGAATGGGATTCTGGTAATGAAAACATCAAATCCACTAAACCCAAGGCCACTACAGTTGGTGAGATTGATAGCTTAAACAAAGCAATTGAAGATCAGCAACAAAGTCCACCAACTGTGAATGAAGAAGAATTGGATCTTACGATTAACAATCTTGATTTTGGTGGATCTCCTGTTGCTGGAGAAAAGATTAAGAACCCTAAGTTTAAAAAAATGGCGAAGAGAGAGAACCCTAAGAAGAAGAGAGACAGGGAAGTTGAATTGTTACTTGCTGGAAAGAAAGTTCCAGAAATTGGAAGCTCAAAAGCTACAACACCTGTGACATCCCTGTAGCTAAGAAGAAAAATAAAGTGATTCAGGAAACAGAAGTGAATCCTAATCCAGAGTTTTCTAGCACTTTAGAGAATGTTTTACAGCAATTCCAAAAGAAGATGTCTGTTACTACTCCTATTGCTGAATCATCTACACCGCAAGTTACTGTTTCTAATGAAGTTATGGAAACAGTGAACAAACAGATAGCAGATGTGATGAAAGCTTTTAATAAACAGCAAGAAGAGAGAGAAAAGATGAAAAAGGATGAATAGACTATGCTAAAGATTGTGTTATCCTCTAAAGCAAATCAAGACAAGCTGGAAGCTAAGTTGAATGAGCTTCAAGAAGAAAACAAGATGTTGTTAGCTCGTGGAAAAAGAAACACAAGGAGAATCAAGTACTTGCAGCATGAAAACAAGAAGATCATGGCTGATAGCAAAGACATGAGGAAGTTACTTGATGATCTGTACTCAAAAGCTCCGCAATTGAAAGGTACAGAGGAAGAAGAGGATAAAGAAGATGATGAACAGAAAGTTGATTATGAGATTTCTGATGATGAAGAAGAAGATGATGAGTTTGATGATGATTCTTCAGATGATGATGATGCTGGTGATAAAACTGGAAGTAAGAAAGATGATAAAGCTGATGATGATAGTTCTGATGAAGATGATGATGATCAAGATGTTGATAAGTATAGTTATGAGAAGAGAGATGCTGATAAAGGTGATGCAGGTGAATCAAGTTCAAATAAAACACCTAAGGAGAATGTTGATGATGATAGCATCTTCTGGACGAAAAAGATTAGATCCTTATCAGATGAAGATAAGAACTTGTATCGTCAGATACTGAAACAGAATGTTTGGACTATAGAGTTGACTGGAAAGTTTCCAGAAATCTTTGAATCTGATGATATGAAGTACGAGCTGGAATATAATGATCCTGATTTGGAGGATGGTGAAGTATCTGCTGCTGTGTCTAAAGAGATTTTGGAAAGTTTGGCAAAGCAGATCGGGAAGTCTCTTGAAGACATAATGAATGAGAAAGAGATTCCAAATATTCCAGAAAAGGATGCAGGTCCACATTCTGATGACAAACAAACTCCAGAGTTTGAGGAGATTGAGATAGAGGATATAACACATGAAGAATATCCTGAATACTTTAAAGACAAAGAGAATGTGGTGATACCTGAGTTGAATGAAGAAACACTTAATGAGGCTGAACAACTTGCTGAAAAGAAGAGTAAGAAGTTTGTTGAAGAAGTGTTTGAGAAGGATTCCAATTAGAAACCAAATGTTCAGCAATCAGATGATTTGAAGAGTTTGCTGAAAAGTCTAAAAGAGAAAGAGGAAAACAGACCAAAGACAGAAGTTCAAGGAGGTTTCTATAGATATCACAATCAACTGTTCAAAGGAAGAGCTTTAGGATGGAGATATCATAGACAGTTAAAATGTATTGGAGTAAAATGGGAGACACTACCATACTGGGCAGGGAGAGATATCTGTAGATTCACAATGAGCGGTGCTTCTGCGAATAGTGATGTTGTTGGTTGGTTTGCAGATAAGATGACTTGGGAGAGTAGGACAAAATGGAATATATTTATGCCTTAGTATCCGAAGAGGAAGGTTCATAAAGAGGTTGATCCGGTTACTGGACGGAAGAAGGTTACCTTGAAGTAGAAACCTCCAGTTGTGATGAAAAGGATTCCATTGATGCCTATTCAGCAGCATTTTAGCAAAGAATTTGTGAATTGGTACTACGATTGGAGAACTGCTGAAGCTATCATTTTGTTGAAGGATAAGAGAGAAGAGTACAAGAAGATTCACATATTTGATCCTATGTAGCTTATCAACTGTTCATACGAAGACATCATCATGCTGTATTACAATCCAATCTATTGTGAAGAGTAGGATAGAGAACAAGCGATGAAGTATCATCGTGTTGTGTGTTTATGTTTTGCTTGGGATGTCAATGCAGGTTGTGACTTTGGGAAGAAATTGGGAAAGTATGTGAAGGTAATGAGTTGAAGAAAAGTTCATCAAAGCGTAAACTAGAACCGGAGATGAGCAAAGAGAAGAAAAAGATTCTTCGAATCAAGTTGATGAACAAGATAATGGATCAAGAACGTCTACAATCCAGAAATAGTCAAGGGGGAGTTTGTAAGTGAACGAATTGTGACTAATTGCTTTGGATTGTGAATTTAAGTATTTTGGTATGTTTTATGTAAAACGTGGGGTCGAAGGAAGCTTATCTGAGGTCGAAGGAAGATATGTTTGGTCGAAGGAAGATTACTGGAGACATGTTGTTGGTTCGAGCCTTGATGAAGGTCGAAGAACACATTCGACCTATACGTAGGGTCGAATGTGCAGTAGTATATAAGCTTAAAGTTTTATTTTGAAGTTAAGTTTTTGTCATTTGGTCGAGTGTGTTAGGTGTGAATTCTCTCTGTGTTTCTGAAAGTTTTCTAACTTGTTTATTTCATTGTAAACCTAATTGTAAAGATAAAATCAACAATGTTTATTAATGAAATGATGATTGAAAAGGTATTTGATTGTGTCTTATTTGATCTATATCATTTTGCATACGATCTAGGGTTTCCGCACCTAGATTGTTCTACTTGTATGATCAACTAGTCGTTTTTGTCAAAACCGGTCCTCTACAGAATTAATACAAGTGTATCAAGTTAAAGTTACACATTTAACAGAAGTTATTACTCCCCTCAATCAATGAACTAAGTAGTAAATGAGAATAAAAAACAGTAAATGAATATAACAGTAAATACAAAATGATTCTCAGATATATTGAAATGGTTAACTACTCAAAGTGTTGAAGGATTCGTTGTCTAAAATAGTGGGATTAACCCCTCTATTTATAGACAGTTAATTACATACAAGCTAAGTTAACAAAAGATTACAATACTGTAAGATAATACTACAATAAGCTGTAGTATAGAAACTTCAACAAAGACTTTAAGAATACTAATATAATACTAAACTGCTAAAGATTAAGAGCGGTGGGAAGCTTCTAAACAAAGTGCTTATGAGTGACAAACTTCTGATGAGTAATCATTAGGAGTTTATCTTCAGGAGTTGTTCTTTAGATGTCTGTCTGGTTCATCTTCAGAACTTCTGATTCTTTACTCTTCAGGACTTGTTATCAGCTTCTTTCAGGACTTAGTAATCTTCTACTTCAGTAGTTAAAAAAAACATTTAGAGGATATAAGACTAAGGTTTATACTTGCTTGTCAATCCTCTTTGACCCTACAGGTTTTCAGAAATAAACAAGATGAGGCTGGTATGATTATCAAGAACAAGGCAAGACTAGTGGTACAAGGTTATTCTCAAGAAGAAGGAATTGATTATGATGAAACCTTTGCTCCAGTTGCAAGGCTTGAAGCCATCAAGTTATTTTTGGCTTATGCAATTTCCAACAAAATTAAGGTTTTTCAAATGGATTTTAAGAGTGCATTTTTATATGGAAAAATAAAAGAGGAAGTGTATATTTGTCAGCCACCTGGATTTGAGGATCCCGCTCATCCTGATTGGGTGTACAAACTTGACAAGGCTCTTTTTGGGCTAAAACAAGCTCCCAAAGCTTGGTATGAAATACTTTCCACCTTTTTACTCAAAAATCACTTCACAAGAGGCTCCATTGATAAACACTTTTCATTAAACATGTTGGAAATCACATCCTACTTGTTCAAATTTATGTTGATGATATCATTTTTAGTTCAACCAATACAAAACTGTGTGATGAATTTAAGAAACTCATGCAATCAAAATTTGAAATGAGTACTATTGGAGAACTGCAGTACTTTTTAGGACTGCAGATCAAACAACAACCAAATGGAACTTTTATACATCAATCCAAATATGTTAAAGAATTATTGAGTAAATTTTCTTTACAAGACAGTAAATCATGTTCCACTCCCATGACCCCAACCACACAAATTGAACCAGATGATCAAGGAAAACATGTTAATCAAACCATGTATAGATGTATGATAGGTTCCCTATTGTATCTAACTGCTTCTAGACCAGATATTAGGTTTTCAACATGTGTTTGTGCTAGATATCAATCAGCTCCAAGGGAATCACACCTAATTGCTGTCAAAAGAATTTTCAGATATCTGAAAGGAATTCCTACATTAGGAATTTGGTATCCTGCTTCAAGCAATACCAAGTTAATAGCTTTTTAAGATAATGACTATGCAGGGTGTCAAATGTCAAGAAAATCAACATCTGGTGGTTGTCAATTCTTAGGAAATTGTCTTGTATCCTGGCAATCAAAGAAGCAAACATCTGTGGCAACATCAACTGCTAAAGCAGAATATATTGCAGCTGCAAGCTGTCCATCACAGATTCGAAGGCTTCAATATCAACTTCTTGATTATGGAATCAAAGAGACCAAGACTCCATTGTTAGTAGACAACAAATCTGCTATTAGCATCATTCAAAACCCTGTTCAATTCTCAAAGACAAAACACATAGAAATCAGGTATCATTTTATCAGGGATTGCTATGAAAAAGGCAAGATTGAGGTAAAACATGGGACAACAGCTAATCAAATAAAAAGATATGTTGCATAATCCTCAGAGATTTCTTTCAAAACTTTGACCCTTAATAAGCAAGAATTTGAATTCATCACCCAAACCTTCTTGGTTCAATGACATAAAGTCGTCCATGGTAATTTGCACGTTTTGATTTGTTAATGATGCATATTTTATATTGGTATTCCAACTCAACAAACCCTAATTTTTGAATCTTTGATGTTACTGTTGTTGCCTTAACCCATGGCCAGAAGAAAGAATGCTCAGATACCATTGTTACAAACACAATTGGTAATCAAGCTATAGATAAATAAAATAAGATGAAGAATAACACTCAAGAAAAGAAGGGTATAACCAAATTCAATTCATCGACAAGTTCACAGTCTGCTTCTAGATTGTTTATGTAAACAACTCAGTAGA
This sequence comes from Ambrosia x helenae, assembly GCA_030844895.1. Classification (NCBI taxonomy): domain Eukaryota; kingdom Viridiplantae; phylum Streptophyta; class Magnoliopsida; order Asterales; family Asteraceae; genus Ambrosia; species Ambrosia x helenae. Next base: position 32,124 of record JAUTDX010004453.1, read on the forward strand.
CAAAGGATACCCCTATACTATCAAACAATTACAATATAGCCTCTTTGCTAATTTAATACGTAACATATTTGCTCAATTAATTCGTTACATTGCTAAATTATTTTTTCAATTGTTAACTTTGTTTATTAGGATCTGCAATAATTTAATAAAATACCATTTTTTGGCCACAAGATAAACTCAATAATATTAAAACTATTAATGAAACAAATACAAAGAAAAATTGTTTGAAAATATTTTCTTCTTTGACCCCGTAATATTAGTTGAGTGGTTGAGGTTCTCTCTGACGGAAATAAATTCCAAATGAAGCCAAAATTATAATAGACCTTTGTTATTTTTGTCGATTACGAATGGGAAGCATTGTTTGGTGGGTCTTCATGGAAATTAAAACGTTTTTTTAATGTCATTTCCTAAAGCTTTCCGTCTCCAGGTTTGGAGAGTTCTATTTTTTAGCATTTAAATTTCTCCATTTTCTACCCTTATAAATTATGAAGTTTGCAAGTTGGCCCTTTTTGTTGGATTTGAATTTTATCAAACATCATGATGTAGCTCGTTTGGGTCGCTACTAGTTTATTTTTAATAAATTTCAAAGTCAAAAAAATTTATCAAACATCAAATTTCACATTTTTTTAACATTGAATTTCAATAAAACACAGGCACAGTCCTCAAAATGGAGACTGTCCAGGAAACCGACTACAATATATACAATGGATATCTAATCCACTGAATTTCAAAAAAGGTTAGTAAACTTATCAGTTTCTAATTCATGTTGAAATGAAGATGTTTGGAGTTGATTTATTTGGTATCTATTCTTGAAGAAACACGAATCCTAGATCACCTGATTTGGGTTGATCTTGGTTGTGATTCTATGAGGTATTTGTAATATGTATGTTTTGAAAATGTGAAGGGTCTAAGGATAAGAAGAAGGATCTTAAGAGACTACTGATTAGAAGAGCCGAACCTCTATACATTAGTAAATAAAACAAGGGTTGGAAAAGAACGATGTGCTCGTAGTATTTTCAACGAAAGTGTAAGTGAATATCGGATGCCAATAAAAGGAGAAGGGACTCCTCCTTTTATAGTACCTAGACGTCCGACTTCCTCAACCCATCCTCTACCCTTGGTGGGGCCCAACCCAGGTAGAGGTGTCTCTTGGTTCCGGCCCAAATCCTAAGGCCCAATTGGTGCAAGCGGGTTTGGTAAAAAAGAGGAGAAAGAGGGGATGTTACCGTCCTAACGATAATACACGTGGCGTACGTTGAGTGGACGCTGATGGGCAGCGCACATGTGGCGTCCGCCTGTTGGCTACTCCAGGGTGGTGGGTAATCATCCCTTTTATCTAAATACTGAGACAAGCGGGGGTTGCTAGAGTCTTCTGTCAGAGATATCTTGGCTGGGGAGCTGCCACGTCATCGTCCTTTTTGGTAGTCAGTCGAGGCGCGATCTTTGATTGGATGAGGACTCTGCCTTGCATAAAGGGAATGAGTGAGTGCTAGACTTCTGTTGATTTTAGAGGGGTGAAATTTACATGTGTACTTTGAGTTACATCCGGTCATCACTGCCATTTCATGTATCAAGGTGTATATGTATTAAGGACATCGTCAACTGGTGCGCGCACAGTGATCAATCTGTGGGCGTATGACGGGAAGTGCGTTTACGCGGTACCTGAGAAGGTGCCCGGCGAGTCTGTGCAGTGTAATGATAAAAGTTGGAAAAAAACATTTTTCCATAGGTTCCTTTAGTTTCAGGAATGAGTAATACAAGTGTAGAAAATCTTCTGAAGAGATCATAGGGAAAGAAATGGTAATTATTTAGGATCATCAATGCCTTCAACCAATCACCGTTTCAATATTCCACTGATTGCTGGTTTTCGCTATTTTGACTTTGAATTGTTGTGAAGGTGCCTAGATTTTTGGCAAATAGATTTTAAATAAGTAAAGGGAAGATTTTCCCTTTATAGTGCCGGCGTGACGCCTGATTAGGCGTCAGGCGTTGAGGCGCATGTAGATGATGTAAATAATGAAAAAACACCAAGTTTTTCTTGTTAGCGCTGGCGTGACACCTGAGAAGGCGTCAGGAATTGAGGCGCATGTAGATGATGTAAATAATGAAAAAACACCAAGTTTTTCTTGTTAGCGCTGGCGTGACACCTGAGAAGGCATTAGGCATTGAAGCGCATGTAGATGATGTAAATAATGAAAAACACCAAGTTTTTATTGTTAGCGCTGGCGTGAAACCTGAGAAGGCATCAGGCGTTGAAGCGCATGTAGATGATGTAAATAATGAAAAACACCAAGTTTTTCTTTTCAGCGTAGGCGTGACACCTGAGAAGGTGTCAGGCATTGAGGCGCATGTAGATTATGTAAATAATATGCAAGAAAAAAGGTGGTTTTTGTCCGTGTCTGCGTCTGCTACAGTGGAGTTATTGCGCATTAAATTTGTCTTTTTGAATTCTGTGCAAATTGAATGGCGGGAATGTTTGCATACAAGGGGACGTGTCTGACGGTTCGTACATTCGTACTGGGAAACGTGTCTGACAGTTGGTGCAGATGGGTTGTTAGTGGGTAGACTCGTGTCATCCATCGGTGGTGTTTGATAGTTGGTGCATACTGCAACCGTCAGGTGAGTGAGCCTACGCGCGACACTTGAGCCATCTGTCACGTGATCCGTCTGACGTAGCAGACGTTGATTGGACCTCCGTCGGAAAAAGTCCTCTGTCATCATTACCTGCCTTCCCATCGCAATTAATGTGATGGGTATAAATAGGACCTCCACCTTAGATGATTTTTACTTCTTTCTTTGTTTCCTTTCTTCTCCGGCGAAAAGACTCTCAATATTCCGATAAGAAACCCAAAAAGTTCGTCTTCTTTTCTTTGTTTTTTTTTCTTTTTTCTTCGTGTTTTCGAGATGTCTGATGAAGAGAAAGTTCGAAACCCGAGTTAGCGATGGTGGAGGCTCAGGTTGCTTGGTCCAAGGATAAATACAGGTCCCTCCTGGAGAAGTACGAAATCCTTCGGGAGTGGGAGCCTGAATTTCCAGCAAAGGGTAAGACTCCAATGGACTGTCCTGAGGGGAAGATCTGTCTATATGAGGCCTTCTTCCTAAAGAGTATGTTCCGTATTCCAACCAGTAGTTTTTTGATCGATGTGTTGAAGAAGTATAGGGTTCATATTTCTCATATGAGCGCGTTTGGAGTGATGAGGGTGATGCATTTCGAGTCGACTTGCAGGGCGTTGAGGATGGAGCCCATGTTGGAGGTGAAAGATAGTGGCTGGGTGTGGTTTGTTGAGAGGTTGAAGGCGGTTACCATTGTTGTGACGAATATTTATCGAAGAGCCTTCATGAGTGGAAGAGGTGCTTCTTCTACCTCAGGAAGGAGGTGATTCCGGTGGAGATGGGGTGGTTAAATCTGCGTACTGGCCATAAACCGCTGTCTTTTGAGGTGGTTAGAAACTTTCGAAAGGAGGAATGGTTCAAGATTCTGTTTTCTCATCCAACTCGTTTGGATAATCTTGACCACTACGATGAGGGTATGCTGAGGTTGTTGGGTGTTAGCTGTCTTGGGGTGAGGGAGGGTAAGGACGTACTCCCTTATGGTGATGGAGGTATGGACTTTGTGGCAGGTAAGCGCCTAGCGTTGCCTTTTTTCTTTCTCATCTCTTGACTTTTTTGTGTGATTGGTTGATGAACCTTTGGCTTATATGTTTTGCAGGTGAGTGTCTTTTTGACTTATGGGTGCAGAGGGTTTCGTGCACAATGTGCAAAGATATTCCAGCTAGTGGAGTATCTGGGGGTAGAGAAGATGCGGGGAAACTTTATCTTTCCGGCGCATGTTAAAGGTGCGCTCGAAAACCCTTTAGCAGTTGGTTTTCTTAGGGACCTGAACCCTTGTCGGCGTATACTCTGGCAGGGGTTCAATATGTATTTTTGTCTGATGATGAGTCAAGTGGGACATCCTCTAATTTAATTCATCGTCCGCATCGGCCTATAAGTGGTGGTTCTAGTGGAACTGTGGCTGCGACCCTTGGCGTGGGTGCGAGTAGCAGTGGGTCCGGGAATTATTGAAGCAGCAGGCCGCCATGGCTTCTGTGAACAAGGAACAGGCGAAGGCCTTGACGGCTCAGGGTCAAGGTGCTTCTCAGAAGGAGCCTATTTTTGTTGATGTGGAGAATGTGGAGACTCCATTGGTTGAGGAGGGAACTGGTGGCGTTGTGGGGGCAACAATTGAAGAATGTTGAAGGTGGTGGGGCGTCCTCTGCTGGCCCTACCTTTCAGCCGGATGCGCCGGTATACATCCCCAAGTGGCGTATTACCGAGAGTTGTCGGTTCCTCAGTCTGTTTGTGGCTGAGAAATTTGTTGATTGTGCGTAGCCGCCAACGGAGCATCACCATCATCGCAGCCAGGACCGAGGCACATTGCTTTCGAAACTGTGCTCTAATTTAACGCTGGCGTTGGGAATGTGTATTGGATCAGGTGCACGGAAGACGATCTGGCTGATGAGCAGGCTACGCTTTCCCAGGAAGCGAATAGGCTTGCTCGTGAAAAGTCTGTTTTTGATACGGCCAAGGGTCGTCTGGTAGAGCAAGTGAAGAAGTTGGAGGCAGAGGTCCGTCAGAAGGACGCTGAAGCTGCTGAAAAGAAGAAGGCTTGGATTGATTCTTCTGCTAATATAAATAAAGAGCTTGAGCGCCGTCGTCTGGCGATGGAAAACGCTGAGGCAGACCTTGCTGCCCAAAAAGCAGGGTGAGGCTGAGAGGGCGAAGGAGTTGGAGGGGTTGACCTTAAAGTATGCGACGGCCCATGCTGACTTGAAGAGCAAAGATGAAGATGTGGTGAGGGCGACCACCCGTGTTTCTGAGCTGGAATCGCAGGTTGGGGCCCTTAACAAAGAAAAGGAAGCTTGGGCCGTGGAAAAGGCAGTGCTTGCAGCCGCGAAGAAGGCTGCGGATGAAAACAATGTTTGGATGATGACCGACGGCGTCACTGGTGTAGGTTTTCCTTTCATATTTGTCTTTATTGTTTACTTTAAGAGTTGCTTGCCTTGTGAGTTTTTCCTTATCTTTGTTGATCTTTGACCGTACATGGAATGAACCGAAGATGGGGAACTAGATAACAGAGATCGTCGCAGCTTCTCGCGTCGCACGGCTGCGCGCTGGGTGGTTGGAAGGTTTTTTGGCGGCCAAAGATGGTGCCACTGTGGATGGCGAGCCTTTCCATGACACCGATACTGAGGCGGAGGTGGTGGACGAGATTGACAAGTTTGAGGCGTTTGAGTTCCCTGTGTGGAAGACGGTGGCGAAGTGTCTGGCGGACCCGGACCCGATTGGCAATTTCAAATTTTGGATGAGGGATTCCGACCGTCTGAAGCGCGAACACGCCGAGAAAGAGGTCGCAGATAAGGCTGCGGCTGAGGCCACTAAGGCGGCGCATGAGCCTTCCCATTAGGGTGTTTTTGTAATCATCATTTCTTCTTGTAAATATTTTAATTTTGATATGTAATGAAGGTTTTTTTGATTATGTCTTTTCATAGTAGTATAGTTGTCTTATGTTGCTCTTTTGACGAGTCTCTGAGGGCTCGATTGCCAGCGTCCAGTATGAAGACTTTAATTAGCTTCATATCTAGGAGCGCTGATCGTAATAAGAGCATGAAGAGTTTTTGTAGTTTACTGAACAACTGCATAGTGATATTTCAAAATACATGATAGATTACAAGTAGCATGTGCGCAGTTGCGCTACATTCCAAGATCTTGGTATATGTGTACCGTCAAGTTGTTCTAGCGCATATGTGCCTTTCCTTAAAACTTGCTGAATTTTGTAAGGACCTTCCTAATTAGGTGCTAATTTCCCTGGAGACTTTGAATGTGAAGCGTTGTTGTCTCTTAAGACGTAGTCCCCGATGTCGAAAGCGCATGCTTTGACCTTGGAGTTGTAGTAGCGTTCAAGTTATTTTTTGTAGTTGGCTTCTCGTATTGCTACCTCTTCACGTCTTTCTTCGAGTAAATCTAAATTCAGACACAGTTCTTTGTCGTTGTCTGTTTGTGATGATGCGTTGAGGACTCTAGGTGATGGGAAACCGATTTCAGCTGGGATGATGGCTTCAGACCTATCGGTTAAACTGAAGGGCGTTTCTCATGTACTTGTCTTTGTGAGGGTGCGGTGCGCCCATAAGACATGCAGGAGTTCGTCTATCCAACCGGTTCTTTTGGAGCCCAAACGGGCCTTAATTCCTTCGACGATTGATCTGTTGATGCGCTCAACCTGTCCATTTCCATGAGGGTATGCGATAGAAGTAAAGATCTAATTGACGCCCATTTGTGTTAACCATAATTTTATTTTGTTTTCCGCAAACTTTGTTCCGTTGTCGGTGAAAATTTCCACGGGTAACCCGAAGCGGCAGTTGATGAATTTTCAGGTGAATTTTTTAACATGCTCTGCGTTGATTGTGGCTAATGGTACGCTTCTACCCACTTTGTGAAATAGTCGACGGTGACTATTAAGTATTGTATTTTGCCGGGGGCCATTTGTAATGGGCCGACAAGGTCGATGGCCCACTTTTGGAATGGCCATGTGGCGATAACTGGGACAAGGTCGTTCTGTGGACGCAGGGTATTGAGCGCATGTTGTTGGCAATTGAAGCATGTGCGAACAGTTTTGACTGCGTCCTGATGCATTCCTGGCCAGTAATATCATGCGTTCATGATCTTTGCAACGACCATTCTTGGGCCTGCGTGTATGCCGCATATCCCCAGGTGTATTTATTTTATGAGGAAGGAAGCATTTGCAGAATCAACGCATCTTAGAATAGGGCCCAGATAGGAGCGCCGGTACAATATCCCATTCATGAGTTGATAATGCTGTGAATTGTACTGGATTTTCTGGCTTCTGCCTTTTGGGTTGGTAAGATGTCGGTTGCTAGGTATGAATTGATTGAGGTCATCCATGATCCGGCGCCTGTTTTGTGTCACATTAAGGGGCTGTTTGGTAGCCTCTTAATGAGGCTCTTAACCATTCAGCGCTGAATGATTCAGCATTCAGCGCGTTTGTTTCAGCTTCTGAATGGAATGGTTAAGTCTGAATCATTAAGATTTGGGATGTTGAACCTTAATGAGGCTCCCCTACGAACGTGGGACAAGAAAACTAACCATTAAGAGATCCAACTTAATGATTCAGCGCTTAACCATTCAGACCTCTTAACCATTCAGACCTCTTAATGATTCAGCACTTAATCAACCAAACAGCCCCTAACTTGCCTAATGGGCACTGATAGTTAGGAAAGAGTTTCAATGCTTACCTCTTTGGCCATATGTGGCCAAGATGTGGAAGCCATTTTACTGAGAGCGTCAGCTTCTTTGTTTCCGCTTCAATTGATGTGAACAACTGTGCAGGTTGTGAAGCGTTTGATGAGAAGCTTGGCTTGGTCAACGTATTGGGCCATTACTGGATCCTTGGTGTCGTAGATACCGTTGATGTGACCTGCTATCAGCATTGAATCGACGTGGGTGTTGAGATGTTTGGCGCCCATCTTTTCTGCCAGGCGCAAGCAGCGAGAAATGCTTCGTATTCGGCTTCGTTATTTGTGCTTGGAAACTCGAGGCGTACAGCGTATGTGAATTCAGTGTTGTCAGGGCAGACGAGACGGAGGCCTACGTCGGCGCCTTGTTCGTTGGATGCCCGTCAGTACAGAGCGACCATGTTACCTTAGAGTCTGGAATTGGCTTTGGATCTTGTTCATTTTGGCATTCTTCGATTTTATCTGTGGGAATTTCTGCCATGAAGTCTGCTAGAACTTGACCTTTGATTGTTGGCCTTGGTTTGTAGATTATGGTGAGGGCGCCTAGCTCGATGGCCCACTTGGCTAGGCGACCAGACAATTCCGGTTCGGAAAGAACAGTGTTGATCTGATAGTCTGTGAGGACATGGATCGGATGTCCTTGGAAGTATCTGCGCAGACACCGGGAAGCGTGGACGAGTGCTACGACATGTTTTTCCATAGTTGAATATCTTGTTTCTGTGTCGACAAGTGTGCGGTTGATATAATAAATTGGAGTTTGCATTTTATTGCAATCTACCAGAAGTACTGCGCCTATCGCGGTATCAGACGTGGATAGGTATAGTGTAACAGGCACTTCTGGTAGGGGCGCTGTCAAAGTCGGTAAGTAGTCAAACACTTTTCCAATTCACGAAAAGCCACTTCCGCCTCTGGAGTCCAGCGGAACTGTGTCTTTTTTAGTACATTTCTAAGTGTATGGACAAAAGGAAAAGCCTTAGACGCGCAGTTTCATAGAAAGCAGTTGAGGGCGACTAGGCGGCCCATGAGTGTCTGAACGTCTTTGATTGGGTTGGGGGAAGGCATTCGTTGGATGGCTTGAACCTTTTCTGGGTTGGGTTTGAAACCTTCGTTGGTGACAATGACGCCCAGAAATTTCCCCTCTTCTGTCATGAAGGGACACTTGCCAGGATTGAGTTCATCTTTATTTCGCGCAGTTGGTCGAAGGTGTGCTGTATATCAAGTAGCATAGTGTCCTCATCGCGGATTTTGATGACTAGATTGTCGACATATACCTCCAGGTTGACGCCGATCTGGTTAATGAAAGCCTGGTCCATGAGGCGCTGGTAAGTTGCGCCTGCGTTTTTTAGACCAAAAGAGCATTTTGGTGTAGCAGTAAATCCCTTTGTCTGTTTGGAAGGCGGTTCTATCTTCGTCTTCGTAGGCCATTTGTATTTGATGATAACCTCTGTATGCGTAGAGGAAACATTTGAATTGAAGTCGATCTCTGGCAATGGGTTGTGGTCCTTTGGACATGCTTTGTTGAGATCCTTATAGTCGACACACATGCGCCAGGATCTGTTCTTTATGAGAACCATGACCGGGTTTGCTACCCATGTTTGGTGATTGCATCGTCGGATGATGCCTGCTTCAAGTAGGCCATCGACCTGTTCATTCATGGCTTTGACTCTGTCTGGGCCGAGGGGGCGCCTTTTCTAAGCGACTGGTCGTCGTGCGTCCTTATAGGTGTTTAAGCGGTGTTCTGCTATATGCCTTGGGACGCCGATCATGTCGGAGGATTGTCAAGCGAAGATGTTTTGTTATTGACTAGCAATTGTTTTAGATGGACGCGTACCTGGTGAGAGAGAGTTGATTCCAGAGTGATGGTTTGTTCCGGGAAGATGGGGTTGAGTACCCATTTTTCATTTTCTACCACGGCTTGCTTGGATGAGAGAGTTCTAGCCGGTGGTTTGGTAGTCATGAGGCATTCTTGATTGCCTCTGATATAGGCGACCCCGTGGTTATAGGGAAACCTATAGTCTGGTGAGGGGTAGATGCGGTGCTGTTGAACTTTGCTAACCCTTGCCTTCCGAGCAAGATGTCATACGAGGAGTTGGCTAGGATGGCATGAAACATACATGTCTCCGAACGAGTGTGAGTCCCGTCTGTGAGTGTGACGGTAAAGTCAAACTTGCCTAGGGGTGAATAACCTCGTTGAAGAAGCCTGCGATTGGTGGTCTGGTTGTAGACACACTTTGTCTTCATCATCAAGTTGGTCAAAGCACTGTTGGTACATGATGTCGAAGTTTTGATGCTGCCGCTATCGCTATCGCACATGATTTTGTATGTGTGATAGTCGTCGAGGAGTGTTATGATGATGAGTGGAGTTGTTGAATCTGCTCCCCCTGGTATTGTTGAAAGGATGACTTGGGCTTCTTTCCATCTTTCAGATGTCAGAGCGTTCGGGCAGCTGAGACGTCGTGGTGACGCTATTAGGGTTTACCTTGCGCTTATTACTGTGCGCCATATGACATTTCCTGTCGAAGGCACCTCGGACATGGTGTGTTTTGATGTCCTTGATTGGCTTTGCTGGTTCTTCAGTTCTGCATGCGCCTGAGCGCACGGTCTTGACGAGGTTGGTGAGTTTTCTTGACCGAAAGGCCGCCTCTATTTCCATTTTGAGGCGTAACAGTTTTCGGTGTCATGGCCCACGTCTTTGTGAAAGTCACAAAATCTGGTGGTGTCGAGTTTTTTCGTTTGGTTCCCTAGGTTTTGGGAGTTTTAAACATGACCTCTCCGGTTGTAAGGACTTGAGATAGTACCTAGGAGGGTGTTTTGGTGAGTATGTCCAGTCTTGATTTCTTCGGCCGCTATTGCGCTGGTCACGCGTTTGTTTATTGCCGATGATGTTTCTGGCGTCGCCAGAGGTGGAGTATTTGCCTTCGTCGATGCAGCTTGAAGTGCGGCTCCAAACGGATGATCGGTTGTTATTGAGATTGCGGTTGTTGTTGTTTCCTCGTTGAGGTTGGCGGACTATTTTTTTGTTTCCGGCATATGACTTGGCGATTCTGACGACCTCCTCCCAGGAATCTGAGATGCCATCTTTGCCCTGGAGAGTGAGCTGTAAGTTGTCGTCATTGACGTTCGCTAGGAAGGAGGTTAGAGTTGCCTCGTCTCCTACTCCTAGTTGGAGTGCTTCTTTGTTGAACCGGACGATGAAGTCCTCTAACGGCTCAATGTCTTTGCGCTTTCAGAGGTGGATTTGCATGTTGTCCGCGCTTGTAGCGACGTTGTTGACTGAGTGCAGAGAAAAATTTTCGATCAACTGTTGTCGATGCTACCGGTTG
>JAUTDX010004454.1:0-22919 GCA_030844895.1 Ambrosia x helenae
ATAAATATGTCGATTCAGATTATATTTTTAGATCTTATGGTTCAAACAGGTGATGATAAAAATCAGCATAGACGGAAAAGGGTAAAATTGGCCATACATATTGCCAAGAGTGTATTTGTTAATGTGTAAAACCCTTCCAAACCATTTGAATTAAAATATGATTTTATTATAAAAAGGTTTTTCCCTCGTCTTCTTTTTGTGTTGTGCATACATATACGAGCCTCTCCCATTCATTCTAACTCATCCTTTTGCTCTAAACACTTTCAAATACACATCTGATCATATCTCTCTAGTTCCCTTGCGATTAAATCATCAATTGAAGAGAGAATCAAGATCAAAGAGCAAAATCCAAGAGTTGAGCTCCAGCTTCCTATCATTCTAATCTTGAGTTGTTGACTTGAGAGCATTACTATTGTAAACCTTGGATTAGTGAAATGTTGTTAGGTAATCACTTTTTGTGTACTGGTGTTCTCTTCCATTTGGAAGAAATGATTACTGGAGCAACTCTCGATTGGACAATCGGGGAGAGGGCATAGAGTGGATTAGCTAACATCCACTTGAACCTCCATAAATCGGTTGTCATTTCTTCCTAAACTCCTTACTTACTTGCATTATATTTACAAGCAAATTTATAAGAAAACCTATTTCAAGCCCCCCCCCCCCCCCTTTCCCCCCTCTGCCATTTCTAGATTTCTACATGCATGATATTTGTTTTCTTACAAAGTTCTCTGGTCAAGCTTGCAGAGTCTTGGCCACAAATATTTTTGGATCGTCTCCAAAATTGGATACCTGGACAGAACAGAATGTTAGCATTTTGTCATAATCCCAAAGGTCTGCATAAGCAGATAGGTATATCAATATGTGTGTGTATGTGTGAACACATACATACACACACTTGGAGTTTTGGCACTCACATTTCTAGAAGAAGCAACTGAAGAGACTCGGAAGTGGTTGCAGGGGTACCCATCCTAGTCTAACAGCTATATACGTCCAACATTTGTGTCAACCTAGTTGAACACATACGAGATATTTATAACCTGAAATTTACAGTTGCTTTTAAATTCATTAGTTAACTATTTTTGTAATCATAATTCTTACCGGAAAAGCAAGATGGTGAAGTGTGAGTAGCCGTACACACTCCACACTTTTAAGCCCAAACCTTTGAAGCTTAGCAGATACTCCCTGAAGATCAAAAACAGTGTTAGTGCCTGGCTGCAAATGGAATATGAATTTTCTTACTTGACATTGTAACATTTGAGATTTGAGGTTGTTTTTCTTACTTGGCTTTGTCCAGGTGGAACGTCTCGTAACCATTCAAGATCAATGCTTCCATGGTCTCTTACAAGTCGATTCAGGAAAGCCTGTATTCTTTTATAGTGAGGACCTCAAAACATACATAACATTTGTCATGGTATGCAATTTTGGGCGGGTCAATTAGGTCAAAACATATACGCTTTTTGTATGGATCAAAACGGGACGACGTTGACCCGAAAGCACTTTATGTTTTATCCTTTTACAAGTAACCAGTGTTTAAAACTTATTGCAAAAGTGTATACTGTCTCAATAACAATCAAATTTTTTGAAGAAACTGATGAGGTTTTAGGCACTAAAAATACAACTTCAGTGACTTCGGAACCATTTAACAATTTGACCCTTAGTAGTTAAACATAACCTAAATTAACCCACTTATAAGTAAATTGGTCAAAACTACCCCGTAATTTTACTCTTTTATGAAAGACAGACATACGGACGGGTACCTTAATTCTCTGTGCAAGCATATTGTTCATACCCCTATCCTTGATAACATCAGAAAGCTCATTAACATCTGCACGCCTTACGGCTTCATAGTCCAATGAATCCATAGCATTGGGTGATCTCTCTCTTTTATTTTTGATCTGTGCAGTTTTTCCTCATACTATCCCAATCAGGTTTAATCTTTTTTGCTTTACCATTTTTACCCTTTTTTACTTTAGAACTACGGCTTGCTGAAACTTTAAATTTCCATCTTCATTTGAATTTGACTCCGTGACGTCTGAAATCTCCTTCTGTTGATTAATAACACTCATTGAATTCGCTGAAACTGCTTGACAATCAAAATCTCTGTCTCTTGATTGGTAGCAATCTTTGATTCTGCTAATATTTCACTTTGCTCACTTGCACATTTGTCTTCATGTTTGTTTGGCATAATTGTTCTTTCCTCTGTCATATCAATATGTTCACCACTATTATTAGCATTTGTTAGAGAGTTGCTTACCAACCCAGATCCGAGTCTTTCAGCTGTATCAGAAATTGACGATTGTGCAGTGTTTGAACATGTATCAACTGAGCTATGTGAAAAAACTAAATCCTCAACTTCTTTTTCTTCATATAAAGCAGAAAGTTGATAATTTAAATTGTCTTCATGGCATTTTTCTACATCCAATTCGAATGGTTTCTTTGACAGACATGCTTGATTTCTCTTCTTTCCAATGCTTCAATGCTGCTTTTAGGCGGCAGAGGATATCTTGCAGCTAGATTCATGAACGCGGAACTGCCCAAGGTGAGCAAACAATTCTGTGTCATGAATTCAAGTGATAATAGGAGATTTCGCTAATTTTTAGAATTAAACTGGTCAGGTGAAAAGAAAGAAAAAAAGATAGTGAAAAAGAGAGCACATTAAATGGGTTGGAAGTCCGCCCGAAGTGTACCTAAATCATTTTATTCAAAGATTTAGATTATCGATGAAATAAATTTGTTTTTGCAAGTATTTCACCCATCAGCTACTCTATAAAAAAATAGGAAAAACGGACAAAAAAGTGTTTTCAATTGAATTCGATTGAAAACCCTACTTATCAACATGTTATCCAACTTGTCCAAGCCGTTTTCCCACATCCAAGTTCCTGTTTAATTACTACTGTATCCACCCTACCTGGACAGATGATCTGATACATTTTGGGTAAGGAAAACACCGATAACAGAGTCCACAACAGACCCCTTCCACGGCGAGAAACGTCTGTCTCCTGTAAAAATTTGCAGTTTGCTGTTAACATAAACCTCCTAGTCACTTAAGGGAAAACTTCGCATAGAAGGGAAAATACTTTTAGTAAATTTCTATTTTAGGTAACAAACTTTCAAAATTAATGTTTATTATGAAATAAAGATCCTTAACCAGTAAGGAACACATCAGCATTAGCCTGTTACCCTACCATCGGCTCCTTTATAGAATTATATAACATAGGGCCTCAAGTTTTGATTTTGAAAGTACATCGCTTCCAACAAAAGTCGAATATGTTCTGTTTGACTTTTATGTAAAAATACCTCACCTTGAACTAGGTGCATCCTTGCAATAAACGAAGCTGCTCTTCCACTAAACACAGTTCGTTCTTCTTCCCACCATTTTGTATTATCTTCATCTGTCCCATCAATGCCTTCACTATTTATATCTTCCAACAAAAGCCTCCAAACTCTACTTGTCTCATCATCAAGATCAACTTTAGGACGTGGCTTCGTTATTTTCATCCCATCATAAGAATCTTCAAAAGGAACAAGACTTCTGTCATCATGATATATAACGAGACCATTTCTCTCTCGGTGCCTTGTTAAGTACGGTACAAGTGCATGTTCGTCTGGTTCCACCTTTTGATTGTTGATGCATAAAGTCTCGAATTGGTTTATGAGTGCATCAATATCATATCTGCTTCTCCATCTCGAATTGAAACCTGCATAGAGGCAAAAAAATCGATTTGGGTAATGTTTAATCTTTGATTGGTCAAAATCTAATAAGTTAGAGTAAAAGATTCCACTGAATGATAATGGGGTCGAACAAGTCGAATGGGTTAAATTCATCTGAAATGTTTCCTAAATCCTTTTGTTTTCAGAATATTATTGCATTAATATAGTTTTGACCTGTTACCCAACCCGTTCATTTCATCACTTTTTTAGCTATTGTTTTCTGTTAACAAAAGCTTTGACAAGTCAGCATGAAGAAGCTACCTATATGGTCAGTGAGGGACCAATGGTTTTTATAAGACGACGATGGCACAATCGAGTAGTTCTCGTGGTTCGTTTCTTTGTTGATACATTCAAACTATAATCAGCAGCAGCAAGAGCTTCCACGCACATCCAGGGACTTTTACCCTCGATCAATACAACAAACGAACCCATGTCACGAACCCGTTTTCGACCCTTGCTTCTCTTCTTTCTACATATCTCCAAATCATCGAATCCGTAAATACTCTTGTAATATTGCTGATTATTCACACCACACTCTGTTGACATTTCACGAGACCATTTGGATGAAATTGCCTTGGATGTGACAGAATTATAACACTTTTCGGTTCTTTTTTTCTTAAATATTACTGGAAAGTTTGTAATATACGCCTCCAAAGATGCATCTTCATCTTCACTACTACTGCATGTAGAATCATCTGGACTGAGTACATTACTAGCTTCTTTTTCTTGAGCTTTTTTTGAAAAATTTAGATTACGTTTAGCCCTCGAACACATGTCCTTGGCGCCCATTTCTATCTCAGACTTGTTTGGTGTTATAGGGCTTATCGAGAATGCATTGTTGTACACCCACTCTTCTTCAAAGTATATCTTTCTCCGACATGACTTCCTAGTTGGTCGAACTGATTTTTCAGGTGTGATATCACTGCCATTTTTCCTCTTTTCTGTTGAAGAACCTTTAGATTTCGGGGTTGTTGACTTTTTGGATTGACCTTCTATGACCACTTTCGGTCTGTGTTTTCTTCTTTTTGGTTTCGGTTGTGGTGTTTTCTGTAGACTCAAATCGACACTTGATTCCTCTTCCGAGTCTTCGTTCACCTCAAATTGCCAAATCTCGTCTTCTGATTTTTCCGTAACCGGCTTTGACTGTTCCAGATTGACCGTGGTTTGATCCGTTCTTCCATCTGTTTTTGAGTTTAGTATTTCAGACACCACTCTTTTACGCACGGCCTTTCTGGTTTGCTTCGGTGTTACAGGATTTAACGTAGATGAGATGCTTGTAACCAACTGTGGTTCGGTAAACGTAGAAGACATGCTTTTAACCAACTGTGGTTCGGTAAATGTAGAAGACATGCTTGTAACCAACTGTGGTTCGGTTAACACTGGCGGTGAATTCAGGTCAAACAGGAACCTCACTCCCCCAGCCTGTGAATCTGGCATGAAGCAGCCTCCATCGTCTTCATTTTGAAACTGCGTATTTACACCTTGTTGACCGACACCACCACCAAAAACTTTTGGGGTGACTGCGGCATCTGCAAGTGCAAGCAGATCAATACAAGGAATGCTATTCCACACACTATCCATCAAAAGGCTTCCATACGTTCCACTTGCGGCCGTGTTAAACTGATTTTCGGGTCCATTTTCGCAGTTCATTTTCCTGTCAGAAAACTATAGTATTAACCCTCTCTTTCAATATCCATTTGATGTTTGCAGGGAAAAACCACCCACGTCTATTTTTATGAAAAACAGAAGCGGCGAGAGAGATTCGACTTAAACAAACGTCTTGATTATCTACCCCTTTTCAGACATATTTCTGCAGAAACAGAAAATGCAAAATTATTTTTATTAGACAAACAAGGGTTAAAAAAAAACTATAAAAACGGAATTGCGCCTCAAGGTGTTTTCCCTTCGCCTCACAGGGCGTAACTAATTTCATCACCAGATTCATCCAAAAGACACGACATGTTTGAAACTGACACAAAAAGTCTAAAACATAAAAAAACAGATGAAACCCCTCATAAACCCATGAGGCGGTGGCTCTTACTCGTTTTCTGACCGCTCAATGCATGCAACTCATCTAATAATCTAATCTCCGAGTAACAAATTCATAAGCAGTTGTTGAAACAAAACCACTGCTAAGATGTAATTCCCAAATTTTTATACACTTTATTATAACTTGGAAGTTAAATAAAATTTTCAGTGCTTGAAATTTGAGACCAAAAAGAATATTTGTTAACCGACAGCTATCAGATCTCAAGTAACCACTTACATTTGAAAACGAAAAGCTCTATGACCAAATCAATTGGAAAAAACATAATCAATTTGCATGAAAAACATGGTAACCTTGTGGATGGATGGGGTAGGTGAGAAGATGAAGAAGATGTTCAGCTGCTGATCGGTGGTGGTGGTGGTGGAATTGGAAGGAGTGTGTGGGTCTTTGTGTCCATAGAGAGAGAGAAGTAGAAGAGGATTAGACGCTAAAAGAATGACAGTAGACCGATATTATTTTATATCTATATCTATACTGCTAGTGTGTCCCGGGTTTGAAATATCTAATATAACGTAATAAAATTTATTTATCTATATCTATCTATATATATAAAAGAAATGCATGTTGCTGACGTGGCGTTCAATGGTACCTTCAACGTCCCCTTTATAATGCCACGTGGCATCCTAATTGAATGTTTTTAGTGTTTTTTAATTTATTTGATTTTTAATTAATAATAAAACCTACGCAAACCCTAATCCCGTATTCAGCCTCTTCTCATCTCATTCTAATAATCTCAATCTTTTGTCTTTCACCTCACAATTATTCTTCAACATTTACGTCTCTCTCTCACCTCTCAATTTGTGTTCACCATTTACTTTACTCTCTCAATCAACATAATCTACCATCTTTGGGGGAGAATCATGTGATGACAATTTAAATGCGCAGGCCAGCAGGTATATGCCAGCAGGTATATGAGTCTTGACAACCTTTCTTTTATTCATAGCATAGTTATTAAGAATCTTTTTCACATATAAGAACTCTAAAAGTATTAGTTGATTGAAAGTTGGTGTGAAGTAACAAATTAGTATTTGTTTTGTTGTACTATATAAACAGTTGTTGCTCAACGATTATTTTAGTCTTTTAGATGAACTTTGCAATGGCTTTCAAGAAAAAATGGTTTAAAAACTTTTTGTTCAGTAATGCAACCCAAATTTGAACTTCTATGCCGGTTGACAATTGCTAGGGATATTATAGGTGCAGAACTGGTTGAGTTGGGTAATGGGTCAAAACAGGCTGTATTAAAAAGGAGAAGTAAATTTTCAAGGCGGGTCAAAAGTCCGAACACATTTTTTTTTTGTATTTTCTGAAATCTCATTCATATACCAATTACCAAATATAAGTACAAAACTAGCATTATAACGGTGTTCCACTCCAATGTAAGAAAACTTGAGAGGTATAATCAATTTAGTATCTTTTGGGTGAGTTTTGAACTATTTTGACCCATTCCACATGTTTTCTTTATTTATAAGATTTTTTATTTTATATATAATTTGACCGGTTTGACAGATTGTAGTACTAATGGGGAGCTCAGCAAGTGAGGTTGATATCTCTAGAGAGATTACAAGTGTTGCCAATGAAGTCCACATTGCATCTTGGTCAAACACGAATGAAGAAAGTGCAACTTTACACGGATATGACTGGCATGCTTAGTGGTTTACCTTTCAACCGCCTTCATGTTCTTAGTTTATTTTAGTCTGGTGGCTGCAATTTTTCTTCGGCTTTTTAGCATACACTATAGCAGAAAAGCTTCATTGTTTCTTTTTGGTCTCTGGTTAGCTTTGTGGCCGTTTTTGTTCGAAAAGATTAACCAAACTAAAGTGATCTTTTTGGAGAAACTATTCCAGAAAAGGAATGCGTTTTGCTTATTGCTAATCACCAAACAGAAGTTGATTGGATGTATCTTTGGGATCTTGCACTAAGAAAAGTTGTTTAGGATGCATTTCAGCAACAAATTAATTAAGATGTTGGCCATTACTTAGATGAATTCATTTGTTATAATCAATGAGACATTTTATGATTTAATCTTACTTGCCTATGTTTGTCATCTTGATTCTAGGTCCCCATGCAATGGAAATTCTTCTTGTCAAATTAATCACGATTCGCATCTTCACAATTCCAAGGTACTTAAGTTACTCAGAAGTACTTTCCTATATCCTGTTAATTTTTCCTACAGGATTGGTTAGAACATGATTCGGAACTTGAAAGTTATCTAACTTTTTATTTGTTGTATTTTCCATCTTTTGTGTGTATTATATCAAATATTATAGACAACAATAAAAAAATTCCCAACCCCGGGACACTGGCCAGTACGTTTTCAAAACCTTAGCAGTACCTTTACAGTAAGTATTAGTAAGAGAATAAAAATATTGATTATAGAGTTTACCCTTGCAGAAACATGGTAGTATGGATCATGCTCACCAATGATGGGCGAGATAGCATCGTTTCCAATCCATCCAGCTAAAAAACAAAAATAAAGAAACAAGCCTTAATAATACATCAAAGGATTTATAAGTTTAAATTACAAGATTAATAAGCTAATCCATGTAATGTTACCTTTCAAGTATTAGAACATTGTGACTAATATTATCAGGCCATTAAAGAAGAACACAGTAACCCATGGCATCGCAGCTACAAAATGTCGAATCATTAAAAGCCATAGCAATGATAAAAATAAAGGCAAGAGTCCTCCACACACAATCAAAACTGGCCATGATTTTCCAACATCAGCTACATATCTCTGCAAGCGTTACACAGATAAATAATCTAAATTTTAAATAAATTAAAAGTATGCACACTACCATGACAAAAGACTTCAGGGTATTCAATCATTCATACATTTTTTTATAAAGGTGGGAGCTTCGACCAATTCACTTACTTATATAAATGAGTCACCCCACCCCACTCGGCCCAGCCATTTTGACCCATAGTTGTTAAAAGCCATCGCCTTTTGCGCCTAGGCCCATTTTTTAGGCGAGGCAAAGTAATTGAGCTTTAAGTCGAGGAAATTGCGCTTTAATTCCCCAGGTGATGGTTTAGGACTTTAGGCGCAGATTCTGGCGAGATTCCCAGCCAGATTTCTATTTTAATTTAAGGAAAACTACTTTTATACACTAATATTTTAAAACTTTTGATACTAATTAGATGATATTAAATGTTACACAATAGCTTTTGTTATTTTATTTGAAAAAATAATACCATTTTACTAATACATATGTATTACGGAGTAATATATTTTTACTTTTTCCTTTGTTCGCTTTTTTGTCCTAGGCCCTCGTCTTTTTTGCGCCTTGCGCCTAGGCCTCGGGCGAGACCTACGCGCCTTGAGTGCGCCTAACGCATTTGATAACTATGTTTTGACCCACACTTAAAAATGAGTCAACTGACCCATTTCAACTAGAAACCATTTTGACTCATTAGTCTGTTACTTGACTTGCCCACAATTCCCATCTTGCCACCTTTAATTTTTACGCTACAATAGTCGATAGGAAAAAATCTACGGAACAAAAAACACTTTCAGGCTACCATACCTTCAACACTGAAGATCGTGCATTAATGGAGTTATGAATGGATTTATCTATAACCATGTTATCATCAATGGTAACCCCATTCATTTGCTTCCAATGTGTTAACGATATGTTTGACGGTCGATCAATAAATTGGCAAGTCCAAAATACCGCATTACCAACACAACTAATTACAACAACTAACAAATCACAAATAGCAAAGAATTCTTACCACAAATTTGACTTATGCATACCGTTTACGCTTGGGAAAATAACAGGATAACAAGGACCTTGAAGCTGAAGAGAGGTGTTTCTTAGTTCTGGAGTAAGGTCGGCAAAATAATCATAACTCATATCAATCCAATCGTCTAATGAAATACAGATATCTCCTTCTGGATAATCACAAACCCAGTTCAATGAAACTTCAGATGGAGTTGGGCAATCCAATAAGCATATTGTTCGTGCGTTAGACAGTTTTACTCCACTGTTTTTTACTCCACTTTGGTAGACTTGATTCGGATTAACATAATATTTGAGTTCCAACTCATGGAGATTAAAATCTTTGTGTTTGCCCCCACATACATTTCCTTTGTAGTCCAACCCAAAGTTTAGCATGATAAAACACATATTTATTATGCAGCACACATAGCATAGGATCAAATGTGAGAACTTGAGAAAAAAACAACTTATTACGTTTAAAATTTAGATTAATAATCCAAACAAGTAGATATACATAGGAAACTTATTGTAATTGATAAATAAATCATTTTCAATCCCAAATCACCCCTAAATATGCAAATTGATCAAAGTTGGCAACTTTATCGATTAATTATTGTTTTTTTCTGTATAGGGCCAATTAAATTCATTGGCACCAAGTCATGATGGTTTTTTTTTTTTGAGGCTCAACAAAGCATACATGATCTGGTATGTTAACCCTCTAGAAACATACAAACAAATTATTATTTAGTTATTATGTAATTTGTTAATTAGTTATGAATAATGACCAATCATAAGCCATACCCAGTGATCAAATCAATAGCAGAGGACAAAGTGGTAGTGACAGAGAATAATATTGTCTCTGAGTTCAAACCAAATGAAAGAAATGGAAGTGAATTGGAGGGTAGAGATGGGAAGGGTCTAAAGGGATTGAGAAGTTTGCGAGTAAAGCGATTAATGCTTCGATTGTTCTTGGGTTTAGTACTCTTGCTGTTATGAGGTTGCTCACTATTGATTATGAGTATTGGCATGTGAGTATCATTTTATTATTTGATTTTTGGTGGTTTTTGTTTTGGCTATTTTGTGTTTTATTCTGTGCATTGTCAGTTTGATTGATCGTACATGGTTTTGAATTTTGGGATAAGTAATTTGAAAGAGATATGATTACGTGGGTACATAATACATATCATGTTTATGTAATACAGTTAAATAATAGGTACAAGTGTTTACACACTTTGTTTAAAGTGGATTAGATAATAGTTTGTCGTTGTTTAAGTTTGATTTTGGTGTATGTAATGTGTCATTCGCATTATCGGGTATGCAAATGGGATTTAGGTTGTAGCCAATGGGTTGTCTAGAAGGCCATTCGTATGGTGAAAGACCCATTTGCACACTCGACTGTGCGAATGGGATCTGCCTATATATATAGATGTTCAACAGAGGTTGTTAGAGTTTGGTCATTTTGTCAACTGAGTCTAGGCGTCAAAACCTCTCTATTCGAATATCTGAAAAACTGTTTATTGAGTCTGTAATCAACTGTTTTGATATTAATGATTATGAATGTTCATATTAGAGTTATGCATTTTTTAGTATTTCTGATAGGTTTTAATATTAGAGTTATACATTCTTTTAGGTTAGGTATCAATGTTAGTATTGTGAGACTTGGTACATAGATGTAATAAGTTTTTTAATGGTTACAACTTCCAACTTAAGTGATTAGAAAATACACTGTTGGGCAGGCTATTTGTCTTCGTCGGTTCATCAGGTGTTAGCATTTGAGTTGTATATTGTTTTAGGTTATTTCCATTTATCCTTCTCAACTCTTACACAATGCATTGTAAAATATTATGTATACCTATATTAACTAATTTTCATTATTTTATACATTACTTTAAACATATTTTTTTATATTTCTAAATTATATATGCAGTCTTTACCATATCAACATCTTACACATCACTTTGAAAATAAGGATTTTGATAAACTATTTATCATCCGCTTTGGAAATGCTAATGAATGGTTTATCCGGGTGGAAAAGTGCTTGACAGGTTACTATTTGACTAATGGATGGGACAAAGTGTTTGAAAATTTAAAGTTACAAATTGGAGATTCTTTACTTTTTGAAAAAGTAAATGAAACTACGTTCAATATAAAAATGATTCTTCAAGATGGCACCAATGTTGACCCAAACAACACTAACCAAAACAAATGAGGTAACATTCTATTAACCCTCTAGGTTTTTAATACGTCATGAAATGTATTTGTGTAGTTATGTCATTTGATAGGTTTTTTTTTGTTGTCAGTTGTGGATTTTAGATGTTATGTTCATTGATGATAACTTTGATACTTACTATGACAAATGTTATGAATACATCATATAACAGCGGATCAACTTCGTTTAACATTTAAGTATTCATAACATGTTCATCATAGATTGATACAAGATCCGAAGGGGCCACAACAGTTGTTACTGATTTATGTTTCAAATATTGTTGTCTTTAGCATGCCAAGTGTTTGTTATTATGCTTCAATGAGTGAATGCTTTTTGTTTTATTATTTTCTTAACATTATTCAGTACAATGACATTAACTTTATTTGCTTTGTGTTGTTTTCATATTTTCATTTAACTTTAACAGGAACTTGACATTACTCAATAGAAAATGGCTCCTTCTTTCCTGGTACCTGTTGTCGGAGAGTACGATACAGTTCTGGTAAAATTTACATTCACATATATGATTGTAACATTGACTTTTATTCTATTTACCATTATTTTCTTACTTTTCATTATATATTATCTTTTTCAGACTCTTCCACCATGTTATGATATGTTACGCCAAAAGCACAATTTCCCTCTTCGCCTTGCTTTCTTAACGCAGATTGGTGGTGATGGATTGTTTGTTGATATTGTCAAACACTCTAATACATATTCCATCACATGCAATTGGAAAGACGCTGCAACTGCTTTAAACCTTAAGCTTGGAGATTTGATAATTTTTGAGCATCTTGGAGGTGTAGACTTTAATATTCACATTCTAAGAAAAGACATAGGTCAACAACCATCAGATACATTCCACATATCCTTCACAAATGATACATAATGCACGCTAAAACATTATATATACTTACTTATATTAACTAATTTTCATTATCTTATACATTACTTTTCACATACTTTTTTATAATATTTTTGATTTATTTATACAGATCTTATCTTCTGAACACCTTAAACAACACTTTGAAAATAAGAATCTTGATAAACCGTTTATTCTCCGGTTTGGAACTGCTAAATGGTTAGTCCGAGTGGAAAAGCGGTTCACAGATTTCTATTTGACTGACGGATGGGACAAAGTATTTGAAGATTTAAAGTTGCACATTGGAGATTCCTTGGTTTTTAAAAAATATAATCAAACTACATTCTATATACAAATGTTCCTTCAAGATGGCTCAAATGTTGAACCTTTCAACAGTGACCCAAACAATGCAGGTAACATTCTATTCAAACATTTACTTTTGAATCATTCATTATTTATTTACCTGCTTATGTAATTTCATACGTTACCCAAACTCCTTTTTTCAACCACTTGAAAAGGTCATGTTTACATACTTCCAAGTCCGCCCTGTCGTTATGTAATTTCATATGTTTTATTCATCATCATTTATCAATTCTATATGTTATGTTCATCTTTCATAACTTTCATACTTGCACACAACTAAAAATCAATTTCTTATCAATAATGATATCCAAATTATTATATTCATACACTTTTTATGATTTTCATAATACAAACTATATCATATTAATATTTATAGTAAATAACTAAATTTTACTAATGCAGTTGAAATAATCTACATACCAAGCGATGATTCGGACGCTGATGATGATGCTGCCGTGAACTATCCTGCTGTTGAACAAGATCATGATGCTGCTTTTATTAACCTTCCACATGGTGAACAACATGCTTCTGTTGAACAACGTGATGATGCTGCTGATATCAACTTTGCTGATGTTGAACAACTAATTGCGGCTGTTGAACAATATGATCATGTTGCTGCTGTGAACATTCCTAATCTTGAACAACAACATCCTGCTGTCGAAGATGATAATGATGCTGCTGATCAAAATCACCTCTATAATGATGCTGATCTTTCTATGGATTCTACTGCTGTTAAAGATCTATCAATTGTGCATCAACTTACATATAGATTTGTAATGTTTCTTCTTTTCAATCATTCACGCATTTAAATTACATTTCATTTTTCTTACTTTATATTATCAAGTGTAAATTTACTAACTTCTTATTACAGCGATTTCCTATAAAGTTTGGTGAAAAAGCGGATTTTGTTCATGGGGCTCAAATTCTATTGAAGTTTGAAGATGGAATTGTGTTAAAGAAACAACTTCGTGCTGAACTTTGTGGGAGTAAGTTGAGGTTTGCTATTTGTCGTTGGGCAGAATGCATGGATGAACTTGGAATACGAAATGGATGGAGGTATCGTCTCAAGTTTCACAAGAATGAAGGTCTTTTGGCTATATATAATGCGTAGAAGCTACTTATTACATAATATTAGATGCTAGGTAAAAAAATGTTGGAAAATTATTGCAACTTACTTTTGGCCTAATATTTTGTACTCACTTTAGGGCTATCTTTGTCTAAAAACAATTATCTTTTGAACTATCTACTTTATAATTAGTTGTTACTGTTTTCTTTGTTTTACCACTTAAATAACTATGTTCAAATCATGTTCATTACTATTACATGGTTATCTACAAACAAATTTATTCACATTCTTTACATTTCCATTAACAACATACACAGATTGTGAATTAAAACTTTTTGTTTGCAATTCCAATGGCAATAATAATTTTAAATATATATATTCTATCTCATTCACCAGTTCAATATATAATACATTTAGCATGCACTTTTTTCTCTTAATGCCGCAAATAACTCGCAAATTTCTCATATACATGTTACTTTTCACATTCAACAATATTTTAATCTTCAACCCCGGGACGTTCCCGGGTAGTAAGCTAGTTCTATATATATATAATAAAAGAAAGCCATTTTGATGACATGGCATTCAAGGAGGCATTCTCCCCCTTAAGAGTGCCAAGTGTCATCCTAGGTGTCACATGATATTTAAGCTAAAAAAATAATTAAACATAACACAACACAACCATCGACCCATCTACTCTGTATTCTCTCTACTATTTGAAACCCTAGGTAACTCTTTCTTTCATCTACCTAACTACATCTTCAATTTCTTCATCTTTTAATAACGAATTTGTTCATCTTTTAACAAATCTTTACAACATATTTTGACAATTGATGTAAGAATAGTTTTATTCATCTTTTCGTTTTGACTTAAAGGCTAATTTCCGATCTACTTCTGTTGAGTTTATCTATATTCTAACATTATTTAGGGTTCAGATGTGTTGGTCCATTATTTACACGTTATTGATTTTGATTTAATATATGTTGTTAATCAATTAGGTGTTTTCATTATTTAGGGTTTCAGATCTGTTGGTCGATTATTTACACGTTATTGATTTTGATTTAATATATGTTGTTAATCAATTAGGTGTTTTCATAATTTAGGCTTTCAGATGTGTTGTTTTTTGTTATTCATTTAGATTTAATTTTCGATGTTCATAATTTAGGGGTTTTATTAATTAGGATTCAGATCTGTTATTTTGTGTCGTGATTTAGTAAATGTGTTTGTTTATGTTCATAATTAAGGCTGTTCATTAGTTAGGGTTTCAGATCTATTGGTTTTTGTTATTGATTTAGATTTAATTTTTGTTAATCAATTAGGGATTAGCATTATTTAGGGTTTCAGATCTGTTGTTTTTTGTTATTCATTTAGATATAATTTTCGATGTTCATAAGTTAGGGCTTTTATTAATTAGGATTCATATCTGTTATTTTCTGTCGTGATCTAGTAAATTTGTTTGTTTATGTTCATTATTGAGGCTGTTTATTATTTAGGATTCAGATCTATTCATGTTCATAATTTAACATTATGAAAGTAATGTACAGAACACAAAGTTGATCATTTATTACTTCCTTTTGTTTGATAAAAAATTGATGTCATGGTTTGGTATATATAATTGATAGTTGAATTGTTAGTACTTCTTTAAATCTAAATCAAGTATAATAACAATTTTAAATATTTCATTATTAACCAATGTTTAATTTGTTTACAATGCTACAGGATTTGAAAAATGGTTCGTTCTTTCTTCAAGCCTATTGTCTTTAATCATACAACATTTTAGGTAAATAATAATTTATTATAGATTAGGAAAGTTGTAGTAACCAATATTTTAATTTAGTACAATGTCTTAACATTATGTGAAATGTTATGTAGCATCTTCCAGCGGTTATCATAAATTACATAAAGAAGATAAGTTCCCTGTTGGTAATGTGACGTTAAAAAATGATGAGGGTAGTATTTGGCCTGCTGAGATAATTGAGAATGTTGAGGATAGTAAGTCATATATGATTACTAAAGGATGGAATAAAGTCGTTGAAGATCTTAAAGTTGAAGAAAATGATTTCATAAAATTTGAGCTACTCGAAGATCGTGTTTTCAAAGTGATTCACCTACACTTTAAACAAATAACAAGGAAGTTCCACTACTGGTTTCTATTTCCCGCTATTAAAAAACTGGTAATAACTTTGATATTGAATACTTTTAATACATCTGTTTTAATAATATATTTGTATCATTTATATGTATTTATATATGTTTTGTAATCTGCAGAAATTGTCAACTGATTACATAACTCAGAACTTTGGTGAAAATGTGAATAGTATTTCAGTTATGATAAGGTTTGGAAAGCAATATGAATGGCAAGTTTTGCTTGAAAAAAAGGTAAAGGGTTACTATTTCACTAATGGATGGTATCAAGTATTTGTGGACCTTGAATTACATTTGGGAGATTTTATAATCTTTGAAAAGGAAAGTGAAAACTCATTTAAGGTAGAGAAGTTTGTTCATAATGGTTTACAAGTCCTGCCTATTAAAAAAGAGGTAATTTTATTATGAATTTTAGTAAAATTTATAGTAAGAAAAATATTTGAAAGGCAAAAAATTCAACTCATTTTCAGATAATGGTTAATGATGAAGACTGTATTTTTTTGAGTTATATTTTTGACTGTATTAAAAAACAAAACACTGGAACGAATGCAGTTGGAATAGAAATTGATGAACAGTTGGAAAAGAAACTTGAGGTAAAGAGTTTTTAAAAAACATTTTGCTACTATTTGTATATTTTAGGTTTATTTAAGTGATTGTTAACTTCAAATGTAACATATGATTTTATTATATTTTTATTGATATGCAGAAAACAAACAATGCAATGAATGTTGATTTTGTTGAAATTATAAACATTTCAAGTGATGAAGAAGAAGAAAAGGAAAGAAATATTGATGAAGTACAAGTTACTCCTGAAATTAAACCAAAAAATCCAGAAGCATTGAAGAAAATTACTGATCGTTTTGTAATGATAATTTTGTAAGTTTTTATATAATTTTATAAACATAATCTAAATTAATTATGTATTTAATTTTTTGACAGCGTTTCCCTACAATATTTGGTAAGGAAGCTGATTTTGAAAGTGTCAAAGAATTAGCAGTTAAATTTGAAGGTGCGTATGCAGTGAAAAAGGGGTTGAGAGTGGAAAAATCAAGAAATGGGAAAAGATATGCTATAAGTGAGTGGAGAACGTTAATGAAAGATCTTGGATTAAAGAATGGAAACACCTATCGTATGAAATATTTCAAAGAAGAAGGTATGTTGGTTTTTTCAACTCCATAGTCTACAAATTAAAAGAAACTATGAGTATAAGGTGTAAAAAAAACGTTGTTTTAGTATTTGGATTACTATAAATGTTGGTCTTACATGTTTGCAGCATTTTGACAATTAACATGTTAGTATAATGATTGGTAGTAAATGTTTGCAGCAATTTATGAGTATTAAGATTGGAAGATACAAGTTTTGATTATGATAATGTTAGAATTAAGGGATATAAACAAAATATAAAAAAAAATTTAAATGGATATGTTATTGTGGTGTAACTATTTGGGATACGTACGTTTGTATTATTGTAATGCAATTGAATAATTGGATTGTAAACCTGTTGAGCACAAAATCATTGAATAAATTTGTTGTTTGCATATTGCTTCATAGTAATTTTTTAATGCAAAATAACTATAACGATTTGATTAAAAATATTTGTTGGTTAGCCGATAGTATTATATCATTGTGTTGATTAACCCAAGATATGAAAAATTTGGGCCTAAAAAAATTGATAACAATGAATTGCTTTAAAAAATTGTTGGTTAGGCCAAAATAAGATATTATTGTGTTTATTAACCCAACTTATGAAACATTTGGGCCTATTATGATTTGGTATATTGTTAAGTTAAATGTTATATTAAAGATTTCAGAAAATTAATCACAAAAGGTATTCTCATATAAAAAAAATGCATGTACTATGTTGTTTTTAAGTAATTACAGTAAATCAGACCTTCTTAAATTGGCATAAAAATCTGACAGTAATCTGACCATGGACAAAAGTTTCTGACAATAATCTGACCCAAACCTATAAATGTGATAATAATCTGACTATATTCTGACGTTATTATGAATAGCATACTTTTGATGAGTACTACATGTATGTTCTTGCAAAATTGTTTGCATATGACTTCATAGTAATGTTTTAATGCAAAATAACTATAATGATTTGATTAAAAATATTTGTTGGTTAGCCAATAGTATTATATGATTGTGTTGATTAACCCAAGATATTAAAAATTTCGGCCTAAAAAAATTGGTAACAATGATTTCCTTAAAAAAATTGTTGGTTAGCCCAAAATAAGATATTATTGTGTTTATTAACCGAACTTATGAAACATTTGGGCCAATTATGATTTGGTATGACACTTTTGATGTAGATATACTATTATATTAACATTGTCGAAAAAAAATATATATTAGATAATGATATCGACTAAATTTAAATTATTCAAATTTTAGAGTGAATTTTGAAAATAAAGTCTGATATAGTTAAGTTAAATACGTAATGAAATTTCAATTGTTAAGTTAAATGTTATATTTCAATAAAAGATAATGAAATATAATTTGAACAGTTTGTTAATATAAAAGGGTTTTTTTAAATTGGAACATATTTATCTTTAATTATAAACAAAATATATCTCCAAAAAAGTTAAGATATATGTACAGATTTAAAATTAAAAAGATTATAACTTTATTTAATTGAGTCTTTCACTATTATAAATAGCGGTCAATGTAAACATCATAAACCACAAAAGTTGAATACTGCAATTCAGAAAAGTGGACAAGAGCAACAACAGGTATTTTTAATAATTTTTAATAAAAAATAAATTTTCTTACGTTATACAAAGATGGTTTTCAATGTTATTTTGAATGTTTTTTAAAAAAAAGGTGTTCTTACCAAGGCATGTATACAAAATTACGTTTCTTTGGGAAAAAAATTCATTTAATTTCAACAGATTAATATTACTTTTTGTATTACTAAAGTTTAATGGAAATTTCCAAATATTTTTAGGGCGATGGCAAACAACAATATCATCTTGGTTAAGGACGTTAAGTGGTACCGGAGAAATACAACCGTTAAGGTTAAGATTGCCAGTTATGGAAGTTAAAAATGTATGGAAGGAAACACAAAACATACAGGGTTGATATGATTCTAATGGATGAGAAGGTAATATAATTAAAAATTTAAACACCTTTTATTTTTCAATGATATAGAAAATTTACTAATTATTTAATTATTATTTTTTTGTTATAGGAAAATTTAATTTATTGCACATGTTTTCATAAAGTTTTAAAAGATTTTCAAAAGTTTCTATTTGTTGATAATACTCTATTGATTACCAACCCCTGTGTTTCTAAAGATGATAACCCAAGATATGTTGAACATGAATACAAAATTGGTATAACTGGTAAAACAACAGTTTCAACATGCACCAATTGGGAAGGACCAAAGTTTGCTTTCAACTTTGCTAATTTCAAAGCTGTTTTGCAAAACAAGTACAAACCGAATGCATTTATAGGTAATTTTATCAATTATATTATTTGAATTTATATATAGATATATATAATCAAATTGTTAACATTAGTTTTTTTAATACAGATTTTATTGGATATGTGAAAGTTTGTAATGAATTGTGTATGGTTCCAAAAAGAAACGGAGTGGAGGCACCCAAAATTAACTTCAAAATTCGCAATCTAGAGTTAGATTTTCTCATACATTAGTTTTAAATCAATTATTTTTATTATACAATCAAATTATTAACTTTGCTCTCTTTTAACAGTGGTATTGAGCTTCATGCAAGCTTATGGGAAGAAAATGCTATTGCATTGTCAAACTTCATGAATGACAAAAACAGAGACAAACATGTTTTTATTATTGTCCAATTTGGAAAAATAAAAAACAAGCAGGGTATACAATGTCAATTTTGTAAATTTTTATATTACATAACATATTGACTAATATAATTGTTTCTTTAATATCCAATAGGTCAACTCAGACTGACTAACAACTATGATGCAGCAAGAATTTTCTTAAATGCTGATGAAAGCAGTACTACAAAAATTTTATTTAAATTACTTTATACTTAACATGGATTATATTTTTATTTTTTTTCTCTAAATGATTTAATTAAATATTTATAGGTATGTTGAGAAATTCCTTGCTAATGATACAACTTCTGGATCACTGGTCGTATCAAGTATTGAAAAAGAGTTTCTTCATAATTGTGGTTTCATTCTTGGATTATTTATTTCTTCAATGTCAATTGTGAGTTTTAAATTTTATTTTTAAACAAATGTAGTGATATACAAGTTCATAAATTAAATAATTAATTTATTTTGTTTTTGTCAATAATAGTCGAAGAAAGTTATCCTCGTGGGTACTATTACTGAAATATCAAAAGAAATGCCATGGTACTACAGAGGTTGCAACTATTGTAATAGTAAAGTGGAAAAAAAAACCAATCGTACGAAAGAGATGATCGTTCTGAAGCTATAAGAGAAGTTTGGGAATGCACAGGCAAATCCTGTCCTGGATTGGAAGTCCATGAAGTTATTAGGTAATTTGTTATTAAATACTTTATAAGACCAACAAAATATTAAATAATCTATGTTGTGTTTTACGTTTATTATAGGTTCAGGATTTTGGTTAAAGTGAAAGATTGTACTTCAACAACAACTTTAACTCTTTTTGACTCTGATGCAAAAAAAAAATATTGGGAAAAACTGCACAACAATTAGTTGAAGAAGAAGAACAGGTTATCTTATAACCAATAGTTTAAAATTTGATTTTTTAAATATTAATAATGAACTAACATATTGGTATACAATTTTTATTGTTTTTCAGCTTATCAACAATGGTCAAGTCCCACCAGAGTATCCTAAAGAAATTGCAAATTTAATTGGCCAGAAATATGGTTTCATTATTAAAGTGAGTGACTACAACATTACACATCAACAAGAACAATATTCAATTTTAATGCTAACACAAGATAAGGAAATCCTTGCTGCTGTTTATAAAAAGTTTGACATAGAAAAGGTATGAAATTTATATTTGTTCAAATATAATCTTTCCAACATAAAAATTTATTATATTGACAAGAAATTTAATTATTTTTATTGAACAAAATAACCAGCTTGAAGAACTATATTCTGTTGAAGGGAATTATTTGCCAAATTTTGAATCTAATAACCAAATAATCTCAAAGGTTAGAGTATATTATTTTAAATTTATATTTACATACATAGTCGCGATTATTAAAGTTGAACTAACAACAATAATGTATCAGGATCATGAAGTTGATTGTATTGAGAACATTGCTCATGATCAAGATGTTTGTGACATAGCCATTCAAAACATTAATGGCCTTAAGGAGGGTGGTCATGATGATGACGTTTGTGAGATAGAAGGTCCAATTTCAAGCCGACTAACAAAACGTCGAAAGTTGGACGACCAAAGTAGCAAAGTTGGAAATGATAAAATGAACCTTCTTACTCCAATAGTTTACATAGATTAATTGTTTTTAATATTTTATATTACTATTTTGTTCTTCAAATTCGTTGTTTGAAATT
This sequence comes from Ambrosia x helenae, assembly GCA_030844895.1. Taxonomy (NCBI): domain Eukaryota; kingdom Viridiplantae; phylum Streptophyta; class Magnoliopsida; order Asterales; family Asteraceae; genus Ambrosia; species Ambrosia x helenae. Next base: position 21,631 of record JAUTDX010004454.1, read on the forward strand.
TTACGTACCTATTTATTTGAATAATTATTTTTGTTCAGTTTACAAATTCCACTTTAATTCTTATAGTTGTATTATTATTTTTGATTTGGTTTTAATGTTTGTGATATATATGCAACACTAAGATTTCGTTTGGAATTATAAAAAATACTATGTGCGATGGAAGTTAGGCCCATTAGTTAAGTTAATGTATGATTTTAGGCACATGGATTATAAAAACAAGCTCAAACTAAAATTGAATTGGATGTCAGGCCCATTGATTAAAAATTTGATTGATTTAGCCCATTTGATTATAATAACAGGCCCACTTTATCTAATTCATAATAAAAAATACCCTATATAGTGATTATAAAAAAAAACTAACCTTTACCTACTTTTTCATTGAAAATATCTAAACACTTTACCAATTTCTTTACCACTCTCTTCTTCTTCAATGTTAAAATCAACAGCGATTGTTCATCTCTTAATATATGAGTGAGTTTCTTCACACTTTTCTAATTATATGCTTCATAATTAACATCTTCACACTTTTCTAATTATATGCTTCATAATTAACAAACATCGACTTTAATTTTTTTTTTTGTTGAAATACATCGTTTACAATTGTTAATTATGAGTTATAAATTAAAAAATGGTAATGTAACTTTGTTTTTAATTACATTAAGAGAAAATGTCGATCCATTCAATATTAAAAAAATGGTAAAAATATACTATTCTCATTATTGATAAATCCTTTGATCTCAACATAGAATTTCATTATCACTTTCCCATTGTTTAAGTAAAACAAGATGTTACTGTTGAAGTAATTGAAATATACCTTTTTATAACCTTTTATAATTTAATAAAAATTAACCCTCAAAATTATTTTACATTTGTTTAAGCATTTATTTTTAAATATTAAATGGAAATAAAAGTGATATAAATAAATCAACATTGTAAATGGGTTTACGAATATCGATTATTATATTATAAAATTTTGATAATGACTTATATTTGTCGATAATTTAAAATATACTTCGCATCTTTCAATTTTAAAATCAATTCATCTTTTCTTAAATTACGAATACTTTCTAAAGATACACATTATTAATCTTTAAAATATAGAAAGTTTTTTTAAAAATATTGTATAGATTTAATAGTTAATAAATGCAAAAGGTATATTATAATAATTTTAATAGATATCTATTAAATTTAAAAAGTTAATATTATTCTATTCTTTTAACATAATTAGGGTTTAAAATATCGGAAAAATTTTAAAAAATGTATAGATATTTCAGTTTTTAAATTAAAAA
>JAUTDX010004455.1:0-35444 GCA_030844895.1 Ambrosia x helenae
TTTAGATCATTTCTTAAAGATTAAGAAGTCCTTTGGGGTGGAGAATAGATTTAAAGACAAGAAAGTTTTTATCCGAGGCATTGGTGCAATAAGTTTGATCACAAATGATGATCAGATTATTGTTCCAAGTGTTTTCTACACTTCGGATTTAAGTGATAATATTAAGTCTTCACCAATTAAGACTACAAGGTTTCGTTGTTAAAAAGGAAGGAGATAGATGTTTTATAACAAACATGTTCAAAGTGAATGAAACCTATAATAAGAAACAATAATTGAAAATCGGGACTCCAAAGAGAAGATGCACAACATCATAGAAGAAAATGCTACTGTCCACAAAGAAAAGGAAGAGAAACATTTAATGACTATTTCAAAGAATTGTCATTAAACGCCGAAGAAAATTTAAAGAAGGAAAAGAACAAACTTAATAGTTTTGAAGTTAAATGTTTCGAAGATTGTGTTAGATTCTTGGATTTTTATAGAAGACATGGAATATCCATGGGTGTACGCCAATATGTAAAAGAACCATTCATGAAAATGGTGGATTGGTTCATTAATGTGAATCTTCGGATTCCCAACAGACCAATTCCACCAAAGATTGAAAATGGTAAACATGTTGATCTCTATGATTTATATATCCTAGTAAAGAAAGAAGGTGGACACCGGAGAGTAAATACATACAACTTATGGGTTGTTATTGCCAAAGAACTCGGATTAAATTATGAAGATAAGGACATCTTAAGAGTATTATATGCACAATACTTGGATGTACTTAGTTGGCAATACATCTTAAGAAAGACGGCAATAAAGGCCATAGAAAATTCAAGAAAGATAGATGAAGGAAGCAGCAATGGAGTCATGAAAGAAAAGAACCATAGCAGTCCATTTCTCAATGATAAAGCAACTACACATGAAGAAGGTTATGCACTATATGTTGGGGGAGATTGGAATGCAGCCAGAAGTTTATAAAGAAAAGAAAGTGTGACTTCTCTCAAGCAGCCAAAGCATTAGAAGAAGCACATAACACCTTGCCACCAAAGAAGAATAACCCAAGTTATATTTAAGGGGGGTGTTAAAATAGTAAATATAACTTTCTGTTTGTATTTATATTTGTATATATTAGTATGTTGAACCTTAGATATAAGTCTAGTCCATAGGATACTTTAGATTAGATAATAAGATCAAGTATATGGGTCAATTTGGATGGGAAAAGCACTGCAACAAAAGGACAAGAAGGCTGATGCATTCGACTACAAATATGCTAAGTCAAATGGGTCAGACAGAAGCATCAGAAGACTGCAGCAAATTCTGGTTACAAGAGGCGAAGCAATAAACATCATACAAGACTGAAAATGACCATATTACCCCTGACAGTTTATTGGCGCCAAATTATTAACCGGTGTCAGTTATATTCTGTTCAAACAGACATGACTTTTCGACAAGTAACTGTCAATAGTCAGACCGTTTCATTTATTATATATAGGACTAGTATGACACATTTGTTCTTTACCAAGATCATTAATAATATTTCAGATCCTTTGTTCGAAACATTCTATTCCTGTGTTCCTGTTTTGTTCCTAAATGTTTACATACAATCAACAGATTATCATATATTGTCATATTGTTCTTGTTGTTCAAAGTATATCATAATATTCATTCTGAAACTGCCAAAAATCCGCTGCAAATTTGTTTCTGGGCAACAATACCGTATAAGATAAAATATAAAATTTAAACTATCAATGTATCTATACTCTATTATAATTTTAAAATAAATAGATGTGTATGTGTGTATATGTATAAAAACACACATGGCACATGGGTGAGGTATTGTACAAATGATTCTAACGTGCGAAGTTACAAAGACACCAAACTGGTGAAGAGGTATATGCGTTTGCGTCATAACTACACCCAGTGTTAAATAATTTAAATTAGTATTACTACCCGCGCTTCGCAGCGGGGTTTAAGCCAAACTACCGCCATATTCGGTAAATGCATTCCCTGTGTGCATGATCAAGAACCGGAGAAGCATTGACGGTCAACGTATTGTTTAGGTACAACATAGCATCGCAAAACACAATTTTCACCACTTTCTTTGCTTTTTTGTTATTGCCCCGACTACCTATACTCATTTAAAAAAATAGTTATGTTTTTTTTTTCACTGACTTTGATTTAATATTTAAAAAACAAAAAAACACCTGTTAACATGAAAAGATAAACAAAGTACCTCCCCCAAGGTTTTTTTAGTTGAGACCTTGGCCAAGAAAACCTCACCACAAACCACTCCACCACCAACACATCTTGTGTTTTGAAATGAAACCATATATATATATATATATTATTTACAAAGTTGTAAGAAAAAAAAATATATAAAGTGCTCCCCTAAGGTTAGAGCTTGGGAACTTGGACAACTAAACCTTACTACAAACCACTCAACCACCAACACACTTTCAGTTTTGAAATGAAACCATAAGTATTTATTGTTTAACAAAGTTGTAAAAAAAATTATATATAAAGTGCCTCCCTAAGGTTCGACCCTGAGACGTTGGACAACTAAACCTCACCACAAACCACTCCACCACCAACAAACTTTCTGTTTTAACTTTGAAACCATAAGTATTTATTGTTTAACAAAGTTGTAAAAAAATAAATAAAGGCCACCGCCCCTCTCAACCAATGAGAGGGGGGTGGCACTATTCACCCCACTCTTCAATAATACATACATATATATATATATATATACCTCTATTTAGCAAAGGTTTTGTGCAGTTTTGGGTTGTACCTTATGTTTTAGGGGTTGTACTAGTTGTTTGTCAAACCCATGTACTGCTTTAGTGGTTTATGCAATATGAGTTGTACACTATGCATTCCATGGTTGTACGGTGGTATTTGATTTACATGAGGCAGATATTTACAAAACAATGGGTTGTAATCCTTGAACCCATTTATGTGTCCCTCTCTCTCATTTTCACTTACAGTGGGTTTACTCTCTCTCTCTAATGGTTTACTTTCTCTTTTTTCTCTCTCTAAACCTCTCTATCTTCTCTCCATCTTATCAGCCGGTTGTATGCGGTTCGATGCTTTGTTCCCGTCACCTGTGGCGGCGATGAACCATAATACGGTCTCATTTTCTTTAGAGAGAAATCATTTTTTACAGAGATACAGAGACAGAGATTCGTCAACCACCATTGGAAGTCATTTTCCTCTTCTCCCCTAAATCCTTTTATTTGGCGATGATGGTTGCGTGCTACTTGGCATGGCAACTCCGGTTGCAGCCGTGGCAGCACTGAGCCTTTGTTTTTCTTTGTTGGCGATGATGATTTGTAGACCTGGGTCTTAATTTGTTTTTCTTTTGTTTTATAAGTTTGACGAAATGGTTTGCGATGGTGGTTACGAATATGTCACTTAAGAAATAGAATGTTAGGATGGAGAGGAGAGAGACGGTGGTGATCACGAGGTGGGCTGGTAGTGTGGGTGGCAAGAGTGAGGCGGTGGCTGGGTTTTGAGTTTCTTTAGGTGGGGAGTAGCGTTACCGGTTGATGATGATGATGTTGGGTGGTTGTTTCTGAGAAGAAAACACGCGAGGAACGTCTTTCTTTCGGATGCTTGACGTAAAACAAAAAAAGACGTTCCTCGCGTGTTTTCTTCTTAGAAATACACCCGCCACGTCACAATCTCGCGTAGATTCTACGTCACCGATAGATTCCGTTCCCTGCATCCTTCTCCTCCGCAAAGCAGGATACTAAGCCAAAAAGATGGAACACATGAAATATGGATGAGTTGTCATCCGAAGCAAATAATCAATATAGTCTAGTCCTCCTACTCTTCATCAAGACCAGGAAAAGCACTATACTAGGGGACTTGAAGGGATAAGGTACCTAATCCTGGCGTGGATAGCAACCCTATCCCACAAAATGCACCATCTACAAGAAGTCCGCGGAACTCCAATCCGCGGAACGTGGCTTCAGACCAATAGGCACATCAAGTCCACTGATGTCCGCGGAACCAAACCTGCGCGTGATAGCAAGCTCAGGCGCAAGGTTACGTCAGCTGTGTGACGTCACCAATACAAAGGAATCTCTGCGCGTGCACCTATGCGCGGAATATTCGACTAACATCAGCTTTTGGTACGAGGACGTAGGGACAATCAAGAATTAAGAAGATCCCGTCAGGTCCTGAGCACACTCTGCGCAAATTAGAAAGCAACACGTGTCAGGAGTGGTCCAATAACTACTGATAAGGAATAGTGGCGTGACTGCTTCAATGCTTCCACCATGCTACTGTGAACAATACTCGTCAGAGTATTGTACAAGCATGTCTACCTACTGCCAGATGTTACGTCAGACGCCACCAGTTGGTCAACCATGCTATGTCAGAATGAAACGCCGTCTGCGCCCAATCACATAGCGCCACGTGGACTTTCAGCAGACCAAGTCATACATTCTCTAACATCAACATTAATTGCCACCTGTTTCCCGCCTATTTTGTGTGCCGAAGACATCTGGGCCTGAGCTTAGGCCCAGACCGATTACTCTATTCTTGGGCCATAACGATTGGCCATGACTTTCCCTATAAAAAGGAGGTCACCTCTCCTTTGCAAAGGATCGAACACTTCATGCAAGAATTAGCATAGAGAGATAATAATACTTGTTATTGTTTTTGTATTTCCTCGAGTAATAAAAGATCTCTCTCTACAGTGGACGTAGGTCGATCTAGACCGAACCACTTACATTCTTGTGTCTTTAATTTCAACACACATGTTATGCTCTTTATCACCTCTTAGGGTTTCAGTTTCGGTTATTAGTGTGAGCGAAGGATAATAATCTGAGTGAACACGAGTACCAAACCAAACTTATCCACGTTTAGGGTACCGTTTTTTCACTTCTGAAAAGTTATGGTGTAGACCACCGCATTGCGACACCATATCTGTAACACCCCGTTGTTAAGTATCCAAAATTATATATATAATCTATGATTAATTACGAGGAGAAAACTTCTTATACGGTTCTAGAATTTTCTAATATTATAACTAAGCTAATCCGGCCCAATAGAATCGGCCCAATATATCGAGCCCACCCGATAATAGATGACCAAAACATATTAGCCTATAACAATTGGACTCCATTTGTAAAAGCCCAATACCCCTTCAGCCCATTAAACATCTCGGCCCACTAGAACTATCCGGCCCAAAACCATAACCCACCTGTCCAAGTTCTATCCTCATCATCCTTTAATCTAATCATTGCATTCATGTACTCTAGAAATTATAATTTACCTCCATATGCATGCATTCTACGGCTTATCCTCCACGCGCATCACCACCTCACCTCAAACAATTCATGCAATCCCCCACGTGTGCACCCTCCTCATCATATGATCATTAGCATACATGCACATGGACAACTGCTACAATATTCCTTAGATACATGCATGCTCTCTCCTTCTCTGCTTAAAGTACACGCACAACATACATATCCATTCATTCGTATCTTCTACATGCATGAACCACCTATCCCATTTGAATCATCATGTAATCATGATCGACCACCCATCTGTTCTTTAACATCTCTACATTCATTCACCTTAGTTATTATATATACTACACATCATATTCAATATTATAACACACGCAACCATCTCCATCTAAACACTCCATGTTTATATTCATACCATCTATCCATCCCTACATCTAATATAAATACACATGACATATATATTGAATGAAGGGCTGCACTACTTCACTTCCTGTATACATATAGAGTCAGAGAGAGAGATAAGAAAGAGAGAGAGTGAACGTGAAAGAAGTAGAGGAAGGCCACTGCCCTCCATCGTCTTCTCCGGTTAGGTTCTGCTAGCCGACAAACCACACAAACAACCATAACAACCTTTCGACTACCAACCTATTATATCGATAACCTTCTTCGACCTGTCACCTCCTCCGGTTCCGACCATCACGCAACGACAAACCCGCTTCACCTCGTACGTACATAACTGGTAACCTTCGCAACCATGAATATCGTTCAAAAACCCAATCTCTCCTACCAATGACCAGGCATCATCCGTCAACCACTGACCATCTCCGGCTGGTGAACCAGTTCCGACAAACCATAACGGTTGCCAAGCCTCATCGATAACCCAAAACCATCATCGTTACAATGATAATATACCACATCCGATCATCGTTCATCATTGCACAACTTCTGTTTAGAACTATAAGACCAGTTTTGGTCATTAATCCCGTCACCATACGATGTTGTATTCGAACCTGTTCACCTAGCCGAACCTTGTTATTATCAAACCCACACAATATTTAATATAATAAGGACCCGGTAGACTGATCCAAACCCGGGTTATAACCCGTTTACAGTTGACCGTTGAACACCCGAACGGTGACCGGTTATTGATTATGATATGCGACGTTCAGTTGAACCCCTGTTACTTACCATCGTTCGCCATGCTTTGGAATGTTATAACCGGTTACCTTGGTTCTGTTCCGGGTTCGAGCTCGTTCACTCCGTCGAAGTCAACAGAGAGGTTAGAGACATAATTATCTATTATTATTATTATTATTATTATTATTATTATTATTATTATTATTATTATTATTATTATTATTATTATTATTATTATTATATTCAACGTGAAACGAGTGGGACAATAATATTAACCCAAGAATATAACACGATAATCATATAAGAAGAATATAAAAGAATATTATATTAAAAGATTGTCCCCAGCGTTATCACGTGCACAAGCCTTGCACGAGCTAATGTTATTAATATATAATAGGTACAATATATCTTGGAATATACTGATAGGGAATAGACTACAGAATCAGAAGAATATTATTAAAGGTGAGTACATGATCCTTTCCCCGTTTTATTATAAAGCTTTTGGGGTGATTACATGCTTGTCCAGTCATTATCAAGATATTTTATATGGTTTATATTATAAAAGTGTTATCGAGTTGTTAATAGAATATCATCGAATCATGATCATGAGAATATAATAGAATTCGGTCGAATAGAAATCACGTAGAATGGATCCATTCGGTATCACGGGAATATATTTTTCTAAACCAAGTAGAGGTTTGGAACCACAATAAGCATTTGTATGGTGCTCCATCGATAATATATTCCACCTTAGAATGACCGAACCATATAGAAAGAGTTGCATGTTTGTTAAACTTGAGTTATTATTATCAGTATGTCTAAATCTCGGCATGTCTCACTAGTATGAAAATACTAACGTACTTTTAAGCATGTGGTCAGGTATTTATACAAGATATTAAAGAGAAAGCTGATGATTAGAAGATCTGGATAAGAAGAGGATGCTATGGCTACATTTTATGTATTTCATTAGTATTGAAATTCAGTTTAATGTAATCATTACAATTAAACCTGTTAATGCTAATCCGCTGCGCCACCTGGGTCGTTACAATATCACCCTAAACGAGTGGGCAAGTTGAGGTTTCCAATAGGCAAATTAAAGAAATTTTACATAAAACAGTGCGAACTGACCGCAAGGACTGGTCCACTAAACTGGATGATGTTTTATGGGTGTATCGCACTGCTTATTGGAAACACACCTTATCAGTTAGTCAACAGGAATGGATGCCATTTACCTGTTGAACTTACACATCATGCATTATGGGTTGTTAAGCAAGTTAACATGGATTATGATGCTACAGGAAAAGCACGGAAGTTGGCATTAGGAGAGCTAGAAGAGCTGAGAGATGAGGCTTATGGGAGCGCAACAACGTACAAGGCCAAGGTCAAGAAGGTGCACGATTTAACGATCAGGTTGAAGAACATTGAGGTAGGTCACAAAGTGTGGTTGTACAACTCGAGGTTAAAGTTGTTCCCTAGAAAGCTGAAGAGCAAAAGGACTGGACCTTACTTGGTGATGTGTTGCAAAACACATCTGTTTTCCTATGTATTTTGTATATTATTTGGTCATGTTTTTATTTGTTTCGTGTCGTTTTTATTATGTATTTATTTATTTTATTATTTTATAGGTGTTCGTAGAAAAGGAGCTCAAAACGAAAGAAATTGATTGAGACGCGAACACCCGGAGCAAGCTTGGAGTACTACTACTACTGCTGCTGCTGCGACTTACCACCACCGCCACCACCACTACGACGACTACGACCACCACGACGACTACGACGACGACGACGACCACCACCACCACCACACTACACTACGAGCGTTGTGAGTTGCGGGTAGGATTCTAGACCTAGGTAGTTGTTTTTCCATATTATCTGAGTTTCTCTTAAGTTTCCGAGCTGTCTGTTCTGCTTCTTGTTCTGTGTTTTTGTCTTAGTAGATTTAATTGTTTTATTTATTTATTTAGTTTAAAAATAGTTTTCTCAAAAAATTAAATTATTAGGCTAGGATCGATAGAGGTTTAGTACCAAGAGTCGCTAGATTTGTGTCCACGGTTCGATACTCGGACTTACTTGTTTTACTACTTTTCGACCGGTACACTTGCCGGTAGTGTGTAGTTTAGCGGTTTCTCCATTTTTAAAACTTGACCAATTTATTTACTACACATTTAACACATCACTAGGTCACACGAGTCGGGAACTATGGAGATGTAGAAATTGAGGATTTAGATGATTATTTGAGGCAAGTGGTAAATGGGCATTGGTTGAAACCATGCATTAAGCTGAATGGCATCAATGGACCAGACAAACAGTCAGAGAGCTTTGCTTTAAGCATTATGATCCATGCTTCAGAATGAGTATATAAGGTACAAGTCTGGCTGAAGACTAATAAACCTCGCGCTACCGGGGGTAACCCGGAATTTTTGTACATATTATTGTTTTTGTCTCTCTGTTTTAACCACTTGCAAAGCTTGCTGAAGTACACCCGTTGTATCACGCAAGTGTGGGGAACTTGCACCGCACATGTACGTTTGCTAACCCGAACCGTAAGTCGAGGACGACTTTATGTTTTTTTAAGGGAGTGGAGAGGGCGAGTAAGAATGTTGACAAAAAGGCCTTTGCAAGTTTTCATAAAAAAAAACATTTTGTTTTATCATTTTTTATAGTTTTTCATTAAAAAAACTGACCCTGCCGTAGGCTACGGGACCCAACCATAGCCTACGTCGAGATAACTAGGAATATGTTGAGAGTTTGAACCATAGCTTACGGGTCAATATGAACTGTACCCTGCGGTATGCATCTATAGGCTACTGTCTAGGATAACACATCATACCGTATTGCTGAAGCGTACCCTACGATTTCATATCGTAGGCTACGGTACGGAGTGGCAAACCGGGCTGCATGCCTTCTTCTCTTTAACCGGGTTCAGAACTTAATTAAACTTACACAAAGTTTTAATGAATAATAACACCAATTGCAGTCACTCATTAACCATTATGTCATCTTTTCCTCTCTTTCATCCCCTAATCCTCATAAACCCTAAAACTGAAATTTCCTATAACTCCATTGATTCTTAACCAAATCAAGTGATTTTTGGGTCTAACCTCAATAATGTTTAGAGATCTACAAACCCCCCAACTTATTTGGTGTTAATTTGATCCGTGTTGTAAGATTCGGAGAGTTTTAAGTGACAAATTTGAAGGTTTTCTTGGGTTTTTCGTGCAAGACTCAACCTTTCTTTATTGTTTTGTGTTATTGACAATTTAAGGTACGTTTCTACCCTACTTTGATATGTTCATTACTTGTTATGGTGATATTGCTTGTTAAATGATGAACTAGTAGGTTTTTGAAAGGATGGTAGGTTGAAGGAACAAGCTTTTGTGTGAAAACCTTAATTGTTTAATATGATTAGGGTTGAGTATGTGTGTTTTGAATATATGCAATGTATCACCACTATGCATGAATTTTCTTGCATCTACATGGTTAAAATGATGGAACTTGGATAATACATTGCTAACCTAAAAGTCATGGACTTGGTATCTTTCAAAGATTTAAATGCTTTTTCATGAACTTTGAATGATAATGGTGATTCATATGCAATGAGAAACAAGTGTGGGAAAGATTGTTGGGAAAGCACACTTGTTTATGAGTTGAACGATGTTGATGATATATACTCACTTGATTTGCTTGTTTGGTTGTGTGTGTGTAGGATGACTCGGTCAAAATTATTTAGCGGAAAAGGTTAAGGAAAGGAACCAGAATTATCATCAGCTGCACAAGCAGGTATATCCAAGAAGAGAAAGACCACGGGGATCACAATCAGAGATACCCCAAGACTAGAAGAGGAATATGTGGAGTTCCAACAGCCAAGAAGCTCCACTGCGGATATTCCATATGTGGCTAATTGGTAATCCTGTCCATTGTCCAAGCAGCCACAACAATATCAACCTGAGTTATTCTATTGGAAGATGGGTTCGTCAAGGATAACATGTGTTTTGAAAAGGAGGTATTAAGAAACGACATTCAGAGCCATAAGTGCTCCTGTTCTCCATATCTGAAGTTCGGATTAGTATGCTCTGTGACTGCCAGCTTTGTACGGATCTCTCACATCAGAAAACCAACCTTACTAGGCATTGATAAACAGACTGGTCCGACACACTAAAACCATTGTTCGAGTCTAAAAGTAGCTTGTTGAGTGAGTGGTAAGTCGGAAGGGTCCGCAGTAAAGTCTTAAAGGTCCGAGCTTGAAGATTCAAGATTGGTTGTTAAAAGTCTAAACCTAGTTATGAACCAATATCTGTCCCGTATGTCTAATTTTAGAAAGTCCTCTGCGTCCAAGATTGATCAGTTATATAAGATTTCTTATGTATCTGATGAATCTAAAATTCCTATTACTAATATGCCATGGTTAACCCATATAGTGTCTTCTCAAAACCCCATGTGTTATTCTCCAGAAAAGTAAAACAATTAGTCCGTTCAACCTCAAACCCAGTCGTCAAGGAGTTCGTACAAGCTTCAAAGTTTGATTCACACCTACTCCCTGCCACAACCTCCGAACACCTACTCACCCTCCCCCCTAGATCTTCCAAGGATCTATTTATCCCAAGGATATACACACATCCACTTTGGTGCGATAAGGTTGGCCCTTACTTTCCACGGAAGAAAAGGACTACCTGCGTTTGCTAGGATCGCCCTTGTCGATACTAGATTTGTGCAGTACCAGCACACTGATGTGCGTGGTTTTAGTGAATTAGAAAGATGTCATTTCCCCAGTGCCACAAACTTGATGTTTTAAGTCCAAACCGTCAGTTATGGGGTAAACGACTGATTTTTACTAAACCGGTTTTACCAAGATTTAAATTTACAAAGTAAACAATAATTACTTTAGAAACTAAAACCAACACATAGGCAGAGAACCTGACGTGTGTAGTATAGCCTCTAGGGTAAGTATTGAGTATCGTATTCTAGAGTTCACACCTTCCCCTACTTCACCTTTATCAATTAACTGATCGGGTTTTAAAAAGAAAAATAAAACGGTGGGGTTCTTTAATAAAAATAGTTTTTGAAATTTTTTTTGGTTTTATAAAAGAAAAAGTTAAAATAGTAGAGACATCAAATATGCACATCTTGGGACCCCCCGTATAACTAGTTAAGTTTATTATTACAGTTAATAGTTAAGTTTAATTATTTGTGAGGAGGAAAAGAGTGATCTTGAAGTGTTGACTCCTTGATAGAGAAGCGGGGCCACTACTGAGTAGAATGCTAAACCTCCCAATGTGCGTCCACATGAAGGTACTCCGCCCAAGCCTCGCATATAGCCGGCTTCCCTAACTGTGGTCAAGTCTTTGATCCTCAGAGTTATCTTCTTCTTGAATTGGAGGCTTCACTTCCGACCTGCAACACCGTACACCTCCCTTAGCTCCCGCTTTCCTTACCGAAGGATCTCCCTTAAAGCCATCCTTACCAACAGCATATCCCCTAAGTAGGTTAATGATCATGAAGACCGAAGGATCTCTCTTACAGTCAGCTCAGAAGACAAGTATCCCCAATGGTTAACGGTTTTGTACCAACGAGACCTAGAAATATAATCCTTGTTTTATTTATCTTTAGTGACACTTTAATATTTATAGGCCTGATAAATATAAAGTTGGTTTGATGATTGGTGACTTAATTAACCCAACCCATAACCTCCCGAGAGGAATGAAATCCTTAACAAAGGTGGAACATAATCCTAAAGGTGTGCAATCCGAAGATCACTGGTGCACCCGTAGGGAATTCGCCCTTTGCCAAGAAAGTCACTCATTTGCTGAATGAAAACCTTGATAAAGGTGGAACATAATCCTAAAGGCATGCAATCCGAAGATCACTGGTGCGCCCGTAGGTAATCCTCCATTTACCAAGAAGATCATTAAGCCATTTGGTAAGTACCAGAAATGTGTCACTCAAATCTGGTCCACTTAAGAAGCCATTGTTTAGAATCCGCTTTGGATATCAGAAGCCCGAAGGATCTGTCTCACTACCGGTTTCCTCACCTTGGTTCTAGCTCAGGACTACCAGAAGCTGATTAAACCTCTAGTTAGTTTATTAGGTTAGAGTTGATTTTAGGTTTAGTAAGTTAATCATCTTTGGAAACCTGTCACAAGATAAACAAACAAAGATTAGGAGAAGATAACACAACAAATAACTAAAAATAAACTAATAATAATAATAATAATAATAATAATAATAATAATAATAATAATAATAATAATAATAAAAGTCTACATATCGAAGTGGGTTCATGAATAATAGATAGATACAACCATATCGAATGATCAACCCAAGAACATGGCTGCTCATAGACAAGCTCTCCATCTTCTAGTGCTATGCATCTAACAACTTCATGACCCTCGATGTTTTAATGCATATGAACTACTCTACGATCCTCTTCTTGGCCAAACTAATCAAGGTAGGACGAGGCCTAACCTTGGTGGGATGTTAGGATGGCCCTAAGGTCTCCCACAAGACCCCAAGATCCCTGGAAGAAGCTTGGAAGTCGGTGATGTGCGTGGTTTTAGCAAATTAAAAAGATATCATTTTCCCGGTGCCAAAAACTTTGATGTTTAAATTTCAGAACTTTGGTTTGGGATAAACGATTGATTTTTACCAAACCGTTTTACCAAGTTTTAAATTTATAAAGTAAACAATAATTACTTTAGAAACTAAAACCAACACATAGGCAGAGAACCTGACGTGTATAGTATAGCTTCTAGGGTAAGTATTGAGTATCGTATTCCAGAGTTCACACTTTCCCCTACTCAACCTTTCATTAGTTAACTGATCGGGTTTTGAAAAGAAAAATAAAATGGAGGGGTTCTTTTGTAACACCTCGGTTTTAGGGCCCAGAATTTTTCGCTCAATATTATTAATATATAATTATTAAACGACTAAAGGTGAATAATAAACAATATGTTTTGGTGCGAAACTAAAACACGAACTATTATAAACAAATAGTACTATTATAAATAAGTATTATACACGTTGCAAGACCGAGCTAAAACGCGTTAACAAACTCGATCTGTGTACATGGTGAGTAGTCACCATGGGACACATGGCACTCATGCCATGTGCCCCATGGCACTCTCAAATTAAAACACATAAACCCGTTATTTATACTTGGAAGTCAGAACATATCACACACACACCATCATACATTCACTCGCAACACTTTATAGTAAACTAAGCAAGAGAAAGAGAGAGAACTACAATAGAGAGAGAAAGAGTTAGTGAGGAAGAGAAATCATAACAGAGGAGAAAGAGAGAAGCAGCGATTAGAGGGAACCAGACCAGAGGGAGAGAGAGAGAAATAGAGGAGAAAGGGAAACCGGAGGGTGTCCGGCTACTAGTCACGGCGGCGCAGCCCCTATCTCCGGTAGGGCCGTTCAAACCGCTCGGCGCTCGCCGATCGATCGCCGCTCGCTCGGAATTTGCTCGGAAATCGCTCGCTCGTTTTTTTGCTCAGTTGAAAACGAGCCGATTGGCTCGGTTCGGTTTGTAAACGAGCCAAGCACGAGCAAAGGTCCGCTCGGCTCGGTTCGGCTCGATATAATTTTTATTAACTAATTTTATATATAATTATATACATACACATTAATTACAATTATATCTATAGTTTTATACATGCTATTCAATGGGATTTGGCTCAATATATGAATATATACAATTATATTTATAGTTATTGACCCAGTCAACCTAACGATAACTTAACACTAAGTCGTGAAAAAGCATGCTTGAATTCGTATTTCCATTAGTTGTCCACCATCAATCATCTCCCGCTATCAACCTATGCCACAACGCGAAAATCATTCTCTGTAGTATGCTCATCACGTCACTGGCCTCAACTAGAGCCTCATTCTCGAATGGCCGAACCTCAGTTATCACTAGGCAGCGAGAATATTAAAGGAAACATCCCAAATTTATGGTTGTCCGAAAACACTCACCGCTCGTCGCACGCTCGCTCGAAAAAATGTGCGCTCGAACAATGCTCGCTCGGTTTTCGGATCGATTGTAAACGAGCCGATCGGCTCGGTTCGGTTTGTAAATGATCCAAGCACGAGCAAAGGTCCGCTCGGTTCGGCTCGGTTCGTGAACAGCCCTAATCTCCGGCGAAAGTTGGGTTAACTCTTCGTCTCCCTAATAATTGAGGTTAGTTTGGTTTAGGTACTTGGTCTGATGTTGATGTTTATTAGGTTTGATTCAAATAATATAGATTCATGGCTATGTGGGTTGTAGATGAATGTTATGATAATGGTTGAGATCGATGATGGTGGAGTAAACAACGGGTGTGAGATTTAGAAGATGAAGAGGAGATGAAGGGTCAAGACCCGTATTAACTCTACTGATTAGGTTAGCACCAGCCAAGAAATGGTCAACATGAGCATAAGAGAAGAAGGCAAGCTAAAGGATGGTCAACTCAGTCAACACATTGTTATCTATATGTCGAAGCGGGTTGCTGAGCTGTGTACCAAAGAAAGGTATAAATAAACAACCAATAACTTGATTAACCAAAATATATTATTATTACCGAGTAATACGTGTGGGACGACTAAACGAGCTAAGGAGAATCAAACAGCCTATAATTTAGATATAACAGTATTTATGTAAGGATGACACATAGGACCTTGGACGCATAAATATAATATGTGATCAGATGGACAATTGGTATAACAACTTAGGACATCGTCGAGACTTGGACAACTTAGACCAATACATAAAAGCATTAAGACATGAGAATAGCTCCACTGATTGTATTAAATGGGGACATGATTTGTTAGGCATAACATGTGAAACTCGGATGGATAGGTATACAAATATGACATTCAGATAATGACGAGTAGTATTGCTACTAATATCAATTTAGCACACATAATTGTTGTAGTGACATAGTTATTATTAACGACATTACTACTATTATCATTACTTTATAAATTACAAGTATTATTACTTATCTAACTATTAGCATTAATAAAATTCTATGATTATAAATGTATCACTTTTACGTGTAAAGTAGTTAGCTTCTTAGTTTTAATAAAAATAAATGATCTTTCCATTGCTAATGGTTAATTAGCTTCGGAATAACACTTACACCATCCAGTAACCAAGAATTGGAACATTAATAATGGATCCCCTTAGCTCGTCCACACGTGTACCGTGATGCTTAGTTACACACACTAATGTGTATACGTATATTAGGCCTAACCTTGCATGTGAACCGTAGGTTGGCTCCGGACTTGGAATGCCATATGGCTGTATAACTTGACACGAGGTGACACGGTGTCAAGGTGAGTTTCCGTGTACCATTCCCCTTTTTATATTTTATAAACGTTTTGGGGTGAATACATGCTTGTGTGTGCGACTGAACTGTTTTGATGTGACAAGATACTTGCTGCCAGATAACCATACTGATACTCATTAACCCAAGGGGTTGGGCCACTTAATATGTGGGTAGTACTACTTGGGGAAACCCCCACACACAGTGGATCTAGAAGCACGGAAAAACCCTCCACTGAGGTCCGCGAGGCCGTTGTGACATGTATTTTGCCAAGGGAATCTATAATGGCAGTAGATAGATTCTGTGTTTAGGTTTGAGGTGTCGCTTGCACATCACCATGTTGTGTTATGTGAACTTGTGTAAATGTTTTTGAGTAACAAACTGTTTTGGATTTACTTAAACAATTACACGGACTCACCAGTATAATTACTGACCCAAACTCTTTTAAGCATGTGTTCAGGTACAGCAATTGGATGGATGGCAACCGCGAGGTATATGTTTGCTAGTAACGGATTAGAGGTTATCTGGTTAGAAGATTCGGCTATATGTGTTGCGGTTAAAGCCTCTAGAGATAAACGGGATAGAGATCGGACCGACTAGCGGATCACACCTTATCAACTGCTTCGACGACCGCCGCGTTTTGTCTCTGCATAAATATTAGTTTATTAATTTAAGTTATGTAATTATATTTTTGAATTAGAAATTGTAAAAACAATAAATATTAGTTATCGTTCCTTCTGTTATGCAAGTCTGTTACCAATCTGTCATATCGTCCAGGCCCCACCTGGTCGGGCTGTTACATCTTTAATAAAAATAGTTTTTGAAAAAGGTTTTGGTTTTGTAAAATAAAAGATAAAATAGTAGAGTAGTATAATATGCACATCTCGGGGTCCTTCGTATATGTAGTTAAGTTTATGTTTAAAGATAATAATTTAAGTTAATTAATTGTGAGGAAGATGAGAGGGATCTTGAAGTGTTGACTCCTTCATAGAGAAGTGGGGCTACTACTGACTAGAATTCACAACCCTCAAGTGTGGGCTCACACGAGAGTACTCCGCCAGGTCCTCGCATATAGCGGGCTCCTCAAACCGCGGTCAAGTCTCTGGTCTTCAAACTTATCTTCTTCTTAAAATGGAGGCTTCACTTCCTGGAACACCGTACACCTTGCCTTAGCTCTCGCGTTTTGTACCGAAGGATCTCTCCTTACGGTCATTCCCGAGTGGACCAACAGCGTATCCCCTAAGAAGGTTACGATCATGAAGACCGAGGGATCTCTCTTACAGTTGACTCAGGCGACTCGTATCCCTATTGGCTAACGGCGTTGTACTAACGAGAACTAGATAAAGAATCCTTTATTTGTTTATCTTTTAAGTGGCACTTTAATATTTAGTGATAAAGTTGTTTAAATGGGCGACAATTTAATAACCCAACCCTTAACCTCCCGAGCTGAATGAAATCCTGAACAAATGTGGAACATAATCCTAAAGGCATATGATAAATCCTACCTTTTGCCAAGAGAGTCATTCAACTACTTAATAAAATCCTTGATAAAGGTGGAACATAATCCTAAAGGTGTGCAATCCGAAGATCCCTGGTGCACCCGTAGGGAATCCACCCTTTACCAAGAAGATTACTCAGTCATCTGGTATGTGCCAGCAATGTGTCACTCAGATCTAGTCCACTTCAGAAGCCGTTGCTTAGAATCCGGTTTGGATATCAGAAGCCCGAAGGATCTGTCTCACTACCGGTTTCCTCACCTTGGATCTAGCTCGGGGCTACTAGAAGCTGATTATACCAATAGTTATTTTAATTAAGTTAAAGTATTTTAATTTATTAGATTAATCATCATTCAAACCTGCTACAAAGATAAACAATATGGATTAGAAGAAGATAACAACACAAATAACTAAAAAAATAAACTACTACTAATAATAGAAGTCTACAAATAGAAATGGGTTTGTGATAATAGAAAGATACAACCATAGGATATGATCAACACATGAACATGGCTGCTCATAGACAAGCTCTCCACCTCCAAGTGATATGTAACTCTGATGATCCTCACGACCCTCGATATTTATTGCATAACTACTCTACGATCCTCTTCTTGGCCAAGCCGACAAGGTAGGACTAGGCCTAACCATTGAGAGATGTTAGGAGGGCCAGAAGGCCTCCCGCAAGACCCCAAGATCTCTGGAAGAAGCTTGGAGTTCGGCCCCAAGAGAGCACAAGAAGGGATGAACAAATGGTGAGGGTTAGCTTGCTATTTATAGAGCTGTAAAGGCTGCACGGGCGTGCCAGGGACTGTCAAGGGCGTGATTGCTGTCTCACGTATGTTCTGTTTCTGCATGGCAGATGCTGTCTGTACGTTTTGTCTGAGCACGGGCGTGTCAATGTGTGTGGCACAGGCGTGCAAGCCTTCCTAACTCTGCTTTCTTGCTCTACAAGTTTGCTGCGTTGTCTTCTCGCGTGCAGGGCGTTCGTGCGGGTGAGCGTGGGTGTGCTAGGTCACTCCGAGACTGATTTTAGCATTGTTTAAGTCCCGGGATTGTCTTCAAAACATACAAGGGACAGGCTTCAAGTCTGGTATCTTCAGGAATCTCCAATTTTTGCTCGTTTTCCATGGAAATCCTTTGTTTCCGTCTTGGAGCTCCAATTTCCTAAGAAATACAAATAGGAACGAATTAACCATCTATTAGCACTAATATAAGCCTAATTGTAACTGATTATGGGACTGTTTATGCCTGTTTTATATGTTAATTCTGTGAGTTATCAGTCGGCCCTAAGAGAGCATAAGAAGGGATGATCAAATGGTGAGGGGTAGCTTGCTATTTATAGACCTCTAGGGCAAGCACAGTTGTGCACAGAGGTGGCACGGGCGTGCCTACTGTCACACGTACGTTCTGCTGCTGTAGTTCTGTCTTGTCTGTCCTTTTTGTCTTGAGCACGGGCGTGCACTAGGAGTGAGCACGGGTGTGCTTGTGATCCTGTCTTGGATTTCTTGTTCCCCAAGCTTGCTGCTTTGTCTTCTAATGTGCAGGGCCTCCATGCAAGTGTGTGTGGGCGTGCTGAATCTGCCTTGGGCCGTTTTTATCACCGTTTAAGTCCCGGAATGGCCTTCAAACATATAGGGAACATGCTGTAAGTCCCGTGTCCTCAGGAATCTCCAGATTTTGCCTGTTTTTGCCCGAAAATCTCTTGTTTCCGGCTCGGAGCTCCAGTTTCCTGATAAACACAAATAGGAACGAATGAAGCACCTAAAATTAACATTTTAAGCCCAATTCTAACCTATTATGGGTCTGTTTATGCATGTTTTATATGTTAATTATGTGATACATCGCACACCTGTATCGGTACTATGCAAACCAAACTAAACGCTGGAACAATATTCATCACTCTGTTCCCCAACTTTAATATGCCTTTGAATGATCCATCACTGTTAACAGCCCTGAAAGCCCAGATCCAGATCGGTGGAACGCCACAAGTCAACACCTTTCAGGCTACCTTTCATTATCAGATGGAATATAGAGTCCAAAATCACTCTTTGGACATTTTGGTCCCCGGAAAAGACAATTCCGGTGATGCACTGTTCATAGAGATTGATTCAAACTCTACACTGACTTGCACATACGTTCCTAAGCAGTTGTCCAGAGAAGAGCTTACAATACTCCTCCCGAAAAAATGGATAACCAATTATGAACAACTTCACCAAGCATCGGTCCAGACAACAATCCCCGACTTTGAGGTGTAACTTGCAAAGCAAGATCGTAGAGATGTTTTTACTGCGATACACATGATCCAACCGGTCAAAACCCCTTCAAACCAGCACTGCCCATATGACATTTGTAGCTGCCCGCAGTGCCTAGAGGAAGCAGAACAAGTAGAATATGATGAAGACGTTCCAAAATAAAAGAAGAAAGGATCCCAATGTTCATTGAAGAAAAAATATGAGGCTAGAGATCCAAATGTTGGTCTTCTTGCAGAACCATCAGGAAAGTTTGACTATTATGTCCTGTATGGTGATTCAACCCCAAAACCAAAACCAACACCGCACAAACCACCGACATCAAAACACCCACCCCCTCAACTTAGTGAATGCTTTGTCATCACCCCAGAGCCATCATCATCAGATTACCAGACGTAGTTTCCTCCGCTATCCACTTCAAAGAGGCCAGCAAAAGACGAAACATAGCTGGAAGATCCCAACCCCCAATGTTATGGGTCCCAATGGTCCTATAAACCAAACTAATGCTGTTGAAGCCACACTGAACTGGCAAAGTGAGAATACTTAAAAACTTGATGCGTATGGTTTTAGTAATTTAGAAAGATGTCATTTTCCCGGTGCCAAAAACTTGATGTTTTAATTCCAAAATGTTGGTTTTGGTGAAAACGACTGATTTTTACTAAACCGTTTTTAACAAGTTTTAAATTTATAAAAGTAAACGATAATTACTTTATAAGCTAAAACCAACACATAGGCAAAGAACCTGACGTGTATAGTATAGTTTTCTAGGGTAAGTATCGAGTATCGTATTACAGAGTTCACACTTTCCCCTACTTCACTTTTCATCATTTAACTGATCGGGTTTTTAAAAGAAAAATAAAACGGAGGGATTCTTTAATAAAATGGTTTTAAAAAGGTTTTGGGTTTGATAAGAGAAAAGAATAAAATAGTAGAGTTATCAAATATGCACATCTCGGGACCCTTCGTATAAGTAGTTAAATTATTATTACAGTTAATAGTTAAGGTTCATTATTTGTGAGGAGGAAAAGAGTGATCTTGGAGTGTTGACTCTTTGATAGAGAAACTGGGCCACTGCTGAGTAGAATGCAAAACCTCCCAATGCGCGTTCACATGAAGGTACTCCGCTCGAGCCTCGCATATAGCGGGCTTCCTTAACCGCGGTCAAGTCTCTGATCCTCAAACTCATCTTCTTCTTGTATTGGAGGCTTCACTTCTGACCTGGAACACCGTACACCTCCCTTAGCTCTCGCTTTCCTTACCGAAGGATCTCCCTTACAACCATCTTCACCGACAGCGTATCCCCTAAGTAGGTTAACGATCATGAAGACTGAAGGATCTCTCTTATAGTCGGCTCAGAAGACAAGTATCCCCAATGGTTAACGGTTTTGTACTAACAAGACCTAGAAATATAATTCTTGTTTTATTTATCTTTAAAGTGACACTTTATTAGTTAGTGATCAATTAAATATAAAGTTGGTTTGATGATTGATAACTTAATTAAGCCAACCCATAACCTCCCAAGCTGGATGAAATCCCTGATAAAGGTGGAACATAATCCTAAAGGCGTGCAATCTGAAGATCACTGGTGCGCCCGTAGGGAATCCTCCCTTTACCAAGAAGATCATTCAGTCATCTGGTAAGTACCAGAATTGTGTCACTCAAATCTGGTCCACATCAGAAGTCATTGTTTAGAATCCAGTTTGGATATCAAAAGCTCGAAGGATCTGTGTCACTACCGGTTTCCTCACCTTGGTTTTAGCTCGGGAATACTAGAAGCTAATTAATCCTCTAGTTAGTTTAGTAAGTTAGAGTTAATTTTAGGTTTATTAAGTTAAGCATCATTGGAACCTGTCACAAGATAAACAAACAAGGATTAGAAGAAGATAACAAAACAAATAACTAAAAATAAACTACTACTAATAATAATAATAATATAAGTCTACAAATCAAAGTGGGTTCATGAATAATAGGAAGATACAACCATATCGAATAATCAACACAAGAACACGGCTGCTCATAGACAAGCTCTCTATCTCCTAATGCTATGTATCTAACAACCTAATGACCCTGGATGTTTATTGGATATGAACTACTCTACGATCCCATGCTTGGCCTTGATGATCAAGGTAGGACGAGGCCTAACCTTGTTGGGTGTGTTAGGAGGGCCCTAAGGCCTCCCACAAGACCTCAAGAGCTCTGCAAGACTCCTGGAAGTCGACCCTTAGACCAAGGGAATGAAGTGAAATGGGATAGAATGGGATGTCTCAAATGGAAAGGGGTAGCTTGCTATTTATAGAGGATTTAGGTCAAGCACGGGCGTGCCAGGGGTGTGCATGGCCGTGCTCCAGCATGTCGTACGTCCTGTTGCCTGCAGTTCTGTCTTGTCTATACTGTTTGTCTGCGCACGGGCATGCCACATGTGTGTGCACGGGCATGCAGGGTATCTTGTCTTGGATTTCTTGTTCCGTAAGCTTGCTGCTTTGTCTTCTAGTGTGCAAGGCCTCCGCCCAAGTGTGCGTGGGCGTGTTGAGTCTGTCTCGGGCCGTTTTTATCTCTTTTTAAGTCCTGGAAGGGCCTTCAAACATACAGGGAACATGCTGCAAGTCCCGTATCCTCAGTAATCTCCAGATTTTTCCTGTTTTTGCCTGAAAATCTCCTGTTTCCGGCTTGGAGCTCTAGTTTCCTGTTAAACACAAATAGGAATGAATTAAGTACCTAAAATTAACATTTTAAGTCTACATCTGTCCTATTATGGGCCTGATTATGCATATTTTATATGTTAATTATGTGATACATCACAATACCCCACACTTAGACTATTACTAGTCCTTAAGCAGTCAGACACAAATACATCTAAGGCAGACCGTAAATAACTAACCCTCAACCATTTATTTATTTTAGAAGAAAAATTAAACTGCATGACACGCCTACTTAACCCCTTGATTGTGCCCAAGCCTATACTTGCTCTCAATATTCACTCATCACTCAAGTTTTATCATTTAGGTGAGTTTGGGGGTGAACACCCAGGTTCATACCGAAGTCGACTCAAGTCATAGGCTTGTATGCAAATAAAGTCCTCGTCTCTAAACCAACTAAGATAAATCAAGATGACTTTTTTTCGGGTTATAATGTATGGGTGTACACAAGAGGGTTTTTTTTAACTAAAAATATTTACAAAGCGGAATGAGTCACCGAGTCACGAGAGATTGTCATGGCTGAGATGATGAAGAAGCTGCAAGACGTGGAGGAGGGCGGTAGCGGCGCGCAACGTTTTCAGCGACAATTTATGAGAGAAGTTTGGTGTTGATTCCTTTTTCTTTCATCATTGCTATCTCGCACCTCACAGTGTAGTTGATGTTGCTTCCTTTTCTGACTTTGCGCTCGGCTTTGTATCGAATGGCGCCTTCTTGGGTCAACATCGTATATTCGAACTGCGAGTGAGTTGAATTCTTGTTGCACTTGCCTTCATGCGACCAGTTTCCACACTTGATGCATCTGTCATACCGTTTTGATTGTCTTTTTGCAGCACTTTTTGACTGTCCACAAAAGGGTGGATTTTGTTCCATCTTTCGCTACAATTTTCTTTCGTCTGCTGTCTTCTTGAAAATAATCTATATTCGTCCAGCGGAGACAGACGTGGCTGAGCAAAGTGGAGACAGCGAAGCAAGTGTTCGTCCAGCGGATGCATCTTGAAAAAGCAAGAGGATGAAACAAGAGAGAGATGAGAGATCACAGAAAGAAAGTAGAGAGAGAGCTAAGAGTAGGAGAAAGGGAGAGAGAAAGAGAGATCAGAATTCCAGTTCTTTAGGGTCTCACTGGTCAAAGACCAATTTTTAACTTTGAAGAACTTTTGTTTTCATTGGGCTCTCTTTTTGGGTTTCTCTCATCGTTTCGCGCTCTCTGTTTATTTTGACTCCTGATGTGTTGCAAAACACATCTCTTTTCCTACGTATTTTGTATATTATTTGGTCATGTTTTTATTCTTTTCATGTCGTTTTTATTATGTATTTATCTATTATATTATTTTATAGGTGTTAGGAGAAAATAAGCTCAGAATGAAAGAATTTTAATCGAGACACCAACACTTAATAATACTAATACTAATAGTAATAATTATTACTCTTGTAATTAAATAAATAAAAAAATAACCTTGCTATAAGGTGACACCATGTGTTGCAGTGTTGCGCGATTCTTTCTTCTAGCTTCTCTTGATGAAGTATACCTATGCATCTTTAGAAGAGTAAAATTCCAATGAAAGCATGACGATTTGGCCGAATTTCAACATCATAGATAAGAACCTGATTTAAAAGAAAAAACATGATTAATGAATAACCTGAACACTTTGTGTCTTTTTTCCTGTATGAATGAAACCCCACAAAAAATAGTCATTTTTTCTCTCCATTTTTTATATAGCACTGTGGTACTCGTTGCAAAGATAATAAAATGCTCGTTAATTTGGTGTAATTTTTTTTTTAAAAAATCTCGTATAAAAAAAATATTAACGTTTAAAAATTATGGGAGGAAACATAAGAGAGTAAAATTTAAATTTGTTTTTAAATTCTTTTTTCCTAAAATAACTCAATTTAATTTTAGTAGATTAGGTTTTATATTATTATTTGCTTTTTTCTAATTTGCCACATGGCTGACACATGGCACACTCAAGGGGGAGAATGTCTCCTAAAAATTTAGGTTTTATCTTTTTCTTTTTTTTATTAAAAAAGAAATAATTCAAAAACACTAAAATCTTTCAATTATGATGCCACTTGGCAGTTTTATGGAGAGGTTGAAGCCACCTTTTATATATATTAATAGACTAGATTTATATCCCGGGAGCGTCACGGGGTTGAAAAATCTAATATGACATATCAATTTAACATACGAAATAGACTGATGCGCTTTACAGTTACATGCAGGAAAATTTCGGGTAGCACATAACCTAAAACAATTAACAATATATCTCCAATGTTAACGTCTAATCTTAAACAATGTATAACTCTAATATTATAGAATTCATATTTACTGGTTTGAACACAATTAATGACTTGCCTATACATGATTAATGAATAACCTGAAGACTTTGTGTTTTTTTTTCATGTATGAACAAAACCCCACAAAAAATAGTCGTTTTTTCTCCGTTTTTTTATATAGCATTATGGTACTTGTTGGAAAGATAATAAAACGCTCGTTAATTTGGTGTAATTTTTTCTTTAAAAACTCTCGTATATAAAAGATATTAACGTTTAAAAGTTATGGGATGAAACATAAGAGAGAAAAATCCAATTTTGTTTTTAATTAGTAAAGTAAATCTTTTATTTCAAATTCTTGGATATACATATCTTGTATAGGGTTTTAATTAATTTTATTATTAGATTTAATAATAAAAAATATAAAAAGTAAACACTCTCACCTCAACGTGCCACGTGGCACATTAGGGGGGGGGTTGATGCCTCCATTGAATGCCACATCATCATAAGTCAATTCTTTTATTAATAGTTATAGATTTTGGAGGCAGCTGCAACATTAGTGATAGTGGAACATAGTATAATTCGAAGCATTGAGAAGACATGGCTGAAAAAGAAGAGAGGACATCGAACAGCAGCTTTAAGCATCAAATTTTAGAGAGGAAAGAAGGAGTGGAGACTTGGAGAAATTGGTGAAGGCTTGGGTTCGTTTACCTCAAACATTAGTTTCGATTTATGATTACTTTGTGTTCTCAAATACTCGCTACTATGTTTTATTATTATTTTGAACCTATGTTTTTATCGTTTGTCATGAATATTATTGGCTAAACCTTTTAAGTTATCTAGGTTGTATGATGACTGCATGTTAATTTATAACTTTCAGTTTATGGATTATTTTTGAATGGTTAATGTTTTGGTAACGATTTGGTTGGTATTTATTATGATGTGTGTGCGTATCTAAGCTTGATTTATTATCTTTGATAGTTCCATAATCGTCTTAGTGAATGTCTTTCATGTTTGGATGATTATTAGGGTTGCTTGCTTTGTGCTCGTTGCTTAGTTTATGGTTTTGTGCATGAAAGCCATAGGAACTTGATTAGAGAGTTTAGAGGACTTAGGTATTCTTCCATTCTTGAGACCGGGAGGTGATGGAATGTTGGGTTGACTAGAGTTTTAGGTGTTAGGTTTTGGGTGAGACCGGGAGGTGATCCTTTCCTAATTGTCTTTAGTTTCTTGCAATTTCAAGTCATAGTTAACCCAATTAAATTACGCCTTTACATCTTTTGGTGTATTGTGATTAGAGAGACCGGGAAGTGATCTAGTCATTAGAGTAGCTTAGCATCCTTAGTGAGGTGAGACCAGGAGGTGATCCAGGCTAGATAGCCAGTGTTTTATTCTTTAGGATTCTTTGGGGTATGTTGGTGAGACCGGGAGGAGATCTAACACGTCTTAGGGTTTCTTGAATTATCTTTAGAATCTGGTAGTCATTCAATTTTCCATTACTGAGAGTTGTAAGTTTGCATGCAGGATTCTTGACCTAGGTAGTTGCTTTCCATATTATTCCATATTATCTGAGTTTCTCTCTAGTTTTCGAGCTGTCTGTTCTGCTTCGTGTTCCTGTTTGTGTTTCTGTCTTAGTAGATTTAATTGCTTTATTTATTTATTTACTTTAAAAAAATAAAAATAATTTTCTCAAAAACCAATTAAGAGGCTAGGAGTCGACAGAGGTTTAGTACCGAGAGTCACCATATTGTGTCCACGGTTCGATATTCCGGACTTACATGCTCTGGTACACTGCGACCGGTGCACTTTGCCATTAGTGTGTGGTTTTGTAGGTTTTTCCATTTTTAAAACTTGACCGATTTATTTACTACACATTTCACACATCAACTCCCTCCTACTTATTATTAGTAGTTTTTTTTAGAAGATCTCCCTCTTGGCCCCGTCTTGTATTGTTCTCTCCTTTGTCAATGGTGTTGCCTTTCTTTGAACTTCCAGTTTCGAACCCTCGGTGATGACATCGTCTTGAAGCCGCTTTGGTGACGCATGATCAGGACTCATTTTTATTAGGTGGAGAAACGAAAGGCTAAGGCTCAAAGTGGTTTTCTAAGGGAAGAATTTATTTTCGGGGAGAAACCTATTTGCCTTTATCATTTTTATATAGTTACCGGTTTTAAAACAAGAATATGTATAAACCCACAAGTTCTAACCGAGTCGGACTAAGGTCGGAAATCTATCAAGAAACGAAACGAGCCATATATGATGTGGAAGCCTTGGCCCAGATGCCTAAGTATGTTAAGTTTTTGAAGGACATCCTCACAAACAAGCAAAAACTTGAGGACCTGTCCTGTGTGCTCTTGAATGAGAACTGCTCTGCAATTCTGTAGAATAGACTGCCCATGAAGATGGGAGATCCTGGTAGTTTTACCATCCCTTGTCTGATAGGACATTTGACTGTCAGTAATGCACTTGCAGACTTGGGTGCCAACATAAACCATGTGCCTTATAAGGTTTTTGAAAAGTTGGATCTGGGTGAACCTTCACCCACCAGGATGAGTATTCGCTTGGCCGATCGTTTGATCAAGTATCCGCGGGGATTTGTTGAGAATATGCTTGTCTAACTAAACACAAACAAACAATAACTGTACAAAACACACGCGAATATAACAGAATTTTATTCAAATCGAGCTAAACACATAAATTCTAACTTTATAGTCCTGAAAACTGCTCGAACACTGCTAATTCACCCTATTTAGGGTGTTCTATTTTTCTCGAATTTTCTGGATTTTTTAATATGTTTTTTTTTCAACATATATATCTATGATATAAGTGATAACTAGAATTGATATAATCAACAGACGGGTTCTAAATATAAAAACCCGACACGAACTATTTACAACGCAAAAACGAGTCAAACAATAACCTAAACCGAGCTTTAACACAAAGGGTTTAAAAGAAAATGGCTAAATTTGGTTAAGTGGTGAATTGGTGTGGTAAATAAGAAGAAACACGGATTAGGTTCAACATGGTTAACTAGGGGATAATTTTTGGGTGCGGGAAACAGATAGAACGAAAAGAGAAGGCTAAATCATGTAAGTCCCAAATTCTAGATCTTGCAAGTGCTAGAGATTGTTATCACTTAGAAACACCTATTGATTAGGTGTTTTAAGTGATGAATCATTGAAAAAACTAAGATACTAGATAATACTTGCAAAATCGACACACAAGATGAAAAGATTCAGACTTCCATTAATGATAAAACATTGATACACCATGGAATAACAATAAGTACGCACCCTAACTTCTTGTGCTATCAAAGATGACCAAAAACCCTAACCCTAATGAGCTGCATATGGCTTTCTATATATAGAGAAGTCTGATGGGCCTGCGCACTTAACATAAGTGCGCAGGGCCCGTTACTAAGTGCGCAACCCACTAGGGGTTGTCTATAAACTATGACTAATTACATAATCAGCCCCTTGGCTTACACAACATATCATAACCTATCAAAAAGTCTTTGTTCTGGTAACTGTGGTCTTAACTAAACCCAACAATACTCCCCCTAGACCACAGCTACCAGATCTTCCTCTATCTCAGTTGATTAACACATCGCTTGCCTCCACCTCTTCTCGCTCTTCCTGCACAGGGGGTTCTTGAACAATAACAGCTGCAGGTTTTTCTTGAATAACGGGTTCTGGAACAATTACTGCTGCAGGTTCTTCCTGTGCAGGAGGCTCTTGAACAATCACCTCAGGGGCAATGGCTGCCTCAGGTTGAGTTTCTTGTACAGCAGCAGCTTTAGCAGCTCCTTCCTTCTGTTCTTTGGCGATGTCAGCTGCATTGATTATGTTCACCACATCTAACAGTTCTTGCTTCAACTTTATAGCACGATCAACTGCTCTCTAAAACAGCATAGCTTCTTCAAATAGTGCATGCCCTGCTCCCACATTGATCTGGCTTGCAAAAAGCATATTCAGATCACACAGATTAAGAATGAAGACATTTACTGGATCGAAAAGTCTCATAATTTCAGCATTATCTGTTGACTTGATCACCGCTTCACCAGTCAGACTGTCATAGAACCATTTCTTGAAATCCTTCAACATTACTGGAAGCTCTTCACGTATCGGAACCCTTGTTACAACCTTGGGAGGATCTATCACATAAGTAGTCCTACCTTCTCCAGTAGCATGATCAATTCTTAACTTTGAAATTCGACGCTTCGATTTTTGGGGTTTGAAAACTGTGAAATCACTGGCACATTCTCTTTCTATCATTCTTGCAAGACATGTTCCAATGGAGTTGTTAGTGAGATTGATGAAGTGTGCCATGTTGAGCTCCCTGATGTCCCGGCGAGGGAGAGACTGCAAGTCAATTTGACTTTTGAAGTGCTGAATGACTACCCCTCGACGCTTGATCACGAACAACCTCTTTGATTCATCGTACTTCCACGAAATAATCTTTTCTTGATGAGCTTCTTTGGTGTGGTGGATGTTTTGATGAAAAGCTGGAACAGTAACCCCTTTTCTTGGGAGCCATCTCGGCCTTTCTGGACTGATTTTGTGACCATCAGCCGTTTCATACACATTTGCCTCTTCTTCACCAAACTCTATAAAAGTCTCAGGCATCTCATCTTCACTCACCTCGTCCACATCACTTTCTTCAGCAATTCTTTCTCTTTCTTTTTCTTCTTCTACAAACTTTCCAAAATCAAACAGCTCATCAGATGACATGCTGGGTTCAATGTTCTGTTGTTTCTGCAAATCTTGAATCATGTCAAACATCTTCATTTGCACATTGTTTTGGAACTTTATGAGATATCTTTGATCTTTAACAATCTTTTCAAGGTTCTTATTCTTGTGTTTCAACTTTTTCAGCTTTCTTTTGAGTTCCTGATTGTTGTGTACTGAGCTTTTCACGGTGCAGATCTCTTTAGCACCAGTTTTACCGACCTCTTTCACCAATGTCTCATACAGTTCCTGATGCACTGGTTTGGGACGTCGTGCAACATGAGCTGAAGAGGACGGTTCTGTAGGTTTCTTTGCAGGAGCCTTGGGAACTGGAGCCCTGGCAGTGGATGGCCCCGGTCGATCCTGAACACCGAACATAGACTCAAGGATCTCCTCTGCTTCTACTTCTTCCTCAGTCACCACAACCGGAGTTTCAGATGCAGGTATACCCCTCTTCTTTTTCTTTTCTCAGCCTTTTTAAATTCTGCTACTTTCTGTAAATCACGTGCAAGCTCCAGCTGTTCTTCAGTCTGTGATTCCCTACCTTCAGACAACAGACCGGGCCTCCTTTTCTTGGTGACTTGAGAGGGGGCTTCTTTAGTGGCTAGCCTCTTTCCTCTTGCCCTTTCGCGTGCTCTTTCTTCAGTAGTTTGTGGAACAGTGGAAGGAGCTGTTTCAGAAGGAGCAGTTTCAGAGGCAGCTTTGAGACTTGCTTCTGCCATTTCTCGTTTCTTTTGCTGAATTTTGTTGTACAATGCTTTGATTCCTGAATACCTTTGAGCAGGGTACATACACTCATACATAGGCTCCCAATCAATAGTGTTGCATTCAAAGAAAAATCTTCCAGCTCTGGCGAAATTGTACACTCCATCTTGAGGCAGGTTCTCATGTTGTGCATTTATCATCATTTGCACGAACCTAGGATACATAGCAAACTTTGTGGTATCAGCTTGGGCGTTCTTTACCATGTAGTCAAAGATCATCCTGGACAAATTGAACGATTCATTCTTGCAGACTTTGATCATTGCACTAGACCACTCCGGACTGAGTGCATTATATCATCCTTTTCTGTGGCAGAGAGTCATGGTGAATACGTGACAGATTAGTTTCCAATCCCGTGTTAATTCACTTTTCTTGACGTCGTTTCTTTTGTCGAATTCTCCCTTGTACCCAATTTTCTTGAATTCTCTTAGAAGATCAGCTTTGGCTAGATGTTTGTAATTTCCAGGTTGATCTCCAAGCCTTAGCACACTTCTGACTGTATCTTCGGTGATAATCACGGGTTTATTTCTAACAGTGGCATTGATTCTTCTAACACGATCGACGACTTCATATCTCCCAGATCTCCAGAAATCTTCAATGTGATTTACGTAGACTGTCAGATTCTTCTAACACGATCGACGACTTCATATCTCACAGATTTACGTAGACTCCAGAAATCTTCAAGTGCGCACTTATCATACACTTTGTAAAACCAAACTAATCAAGCCATGGTAATCCATCTAACTGAATCACAAGATATCTAAAAAATTGAAATGCTCTAAGTCCGTTGTCCGTCTAAGTCTCAGATAGCATTCGTTGATTACTTGCTTGAGTCGAAAATTCTAACTTGCTTTTCGTGCACATGATCAGGAACAGATGGCAATTCCGTGGGATAATAGAGGCATGCACAACCAGGCTATCAATCTCGATACTGATGATCACAAATTCAGAGACGTTGTCGCTTGGATCCGGCGAAGCAGAATCGGATAAATCCTTCAATACCTAACCAAATCCAACAATTTTTGGGTCTAACTAGGCTAGAATTTCATCTAGTTTCTGATTGTGGGGAGAAAATTGCAAGAAAAACACTTTTTGGGGCCGAAATCCAAACCCTAAAATTCGCAAATTTGGGGCTTTCTCAAGATTTTGTTCTATTTGTGTTTTAATCCCTTCAAGACAAAGGTATGTGTTCTATTTTCCTAATTTTGATGCTACATTGTAAGATATAGAGGTTATTGTTCTTACCTAGTTCATACCCACTTGCTTGTTAGTAATGTAGTATGTAAATATTGTTGTTTGAGTAATAATATGGTAGTAGATGAAATATTGAGATGCATATTGTGAACTTTTGGTAATGTTAAGATTGTAGAGGCGTCATGCCCAATTTTTGTCAAACCAAAGGCGGTATTTTTTGTTCACAAACATTTACTACCATGATAACAAGCAAGTGTGGGGATGTATTTATCACATAGGGCTGATTTGTTTTGTTTTTGTGTTTGTTTGTACATTGTGTAGGAATATGGCACGAACTGGTGAAGTAGCAGGATCAAGTTCATCCGCCGCAAAGGCTAAAGGGAAGCAGCCCGCGCAACAATATAAGCGAAGAAAGTATGTTGCACGCGATAACGAGTCCGATGAGGAAATGGAGCAAGCACCTAAGGCACCTAGGTTGGATCCGACTGATAAGCCGGAATGGAAGACGGGATCGTTGAATGAACAGCCAAGCATATGGCAGCCGACATTATTCCATGATCAAATGAAGGGGTTGTCAGATCGGGCTGGGGCGTTCATTTGTGAACGAGAGGTGCGTGAAAGAGACTTTGGACCGTTTGGGGTGTTTGATAGGTTCAAGGCTTAAGGATGGGAAGCGGTACTTCATTGTTATGACCATGAAGACAAATATTTGTTTTTGGATGAAATTGAAGAATGGATGGCGACTTTGAAATGTAGTAGATACGACAAGCCATCCCAGATGAAGTTGACTGGTGTGGTAAATGGGGTGAAAGTGGAAATGTTTTATGAGACAATGCGCCGATTGGCCAAGTATGATAGTTTGCCGGCGAAAGAGTATAAAAATCCGAGCATTAATGATTTGATAATTAGTCCGGAAAAGCATCCAAGGTGGATGGAGATGTTTGATGCGTTATTTCTTCCGGGTGACGAAACTCTGAAGATCGAGCCGAAACTCTTGTTGGCGATTTGTATCGTGAATGTTTTACCGAGGCGGGCTGATAAAGAGCAAGTGAGGTTCCCAGAGATTCCTATCTTTTATGCATTGATGCATGGGGGCCCGAAATTTTCCATTCGGTATTTGATTCTAAATCATGTATGGATGTGCAGAAATTCGGTAGATAGGTCGATTATCCCATACTGTAGAATAATTACAGGTTTGTTGAAGCAGTAGGGGGAATAACTGAGGAAAATGTGGGAAGAAGAAGGAAGAAATACAAGCCTTTAGAGTTATCAAAGATGGGGACTGGTTGGGTTTATTCCAAGTCTGAGAGGTATCATAAGCTAAAAACTGGGGGTCAAAGATGGAGAGTTCTAAAGAGGGATGCGAGGGCACTTTTGCCCGGAGAGGCAGATGAGGTTGAGAGTGGGGATGAACAGCCACCGAGTGATGATGAGGACTATGAAGAGAATCCGACTGGGGGACACATGAATATAGGACAGGGGAGTTCTAGTGGGTCGCATGGTGGAGGTTTCTATGATTTTACCGAGAGGGCTTATGTTGATGGTTGGGCTTCTGGGGGGACGATGCAACAAGTAATCGAAAATCAACGTCCCCCAGCTTCAGTGTTTGACACGTGGTCGGGGTCAGAGCGCACGTTATTTGATCATCAGACGATGATGATTGCAAGCATGGAAAGACTGATAAAGCAGGGCTTTGATCGGCAGGAGACGTGGAATAGGGCACATGCCTATTCCAACAGGTGGAGATAAATCATAGGTATATTGATGATCAAACAGGCGGATGAATGATGATTGGCACGCGGGGAAGACCCGTAGTTGCAAATCCACAACGGTGGATTACGGGTCTCTACCGCCTTATGATGGGAGCATATCATATCCGACCCCACCACTTCATCACTCTCAGTGGGTCGACCCGCAACAACAACAACAAGCCTCGGATCAAGGCGGAAGCGGTGGCGGAGCATTCGGTTTTGGCGAGTGGAATGACTTGTTTACCTCGGTGTTCGGGCCGCCTCAGCCTCGCTACTATTGACCAGGTCGTGCTCTTTTGTACATAGTTTTATGTTTTGTTTTTCTTTTCTTTATGTTTTTGGGATCGGGTGGTTGGGTGGTGTTATTGAATTGATGATGATTGATTTGGGTTAGTTGGTGGTGTCTTGTTAAAAAAATAAAAATCTAAAAAAAATATAAAATGAAAATACCAAAAAGAAAGTTGTGGTTTGAGTCATGAAGCGTTGGTTTCATTTTTTGAAAGTGAAAGCGATCTTTTCCTTCCAAAACCATACATTGGGGACAATGTATCCCAAGTGTGGGGATGGGGGAATTTTTGAGGTTCTAAAAATTTTTTTGTAATCAAGCGTAAACATTGTGAAAATTGGAACGCCTTGAATTAACCCCAATAGACACACCGGCAGCCTTAACACCCGTTTTTCTTCTTGGTGAGAGTTGAAGCCACACTTGTATATAAATAAGACTTTCTTTGAGAGAGTGGCAATGGGTGGGGGTGCACTAGAACTTGTGCTTGAATGCAATTGGAGTCTTTAGTTGGACATGAGTGTGAAAAGGATAAGGGCATTAGGTAGCTTCGTCTAGTTGAGCGTGAGTGTGGGTTTGGGGGGTTAGACCTCATACAATACATATATAAGCATGGTAGCGAGAGGGGCGGGGGTTTGGACATTTAGTTGCCATTTTTGTGCCTAAAAGCATATCATTCGATAACCCTTAAACTAGCTTCCAAAATTATACCCAACTTGACTCGATCTTTTGTGTTTTAGTTTATTTTTGTGTTAGTAGTGTTATGGGAGTGTTGTTTTTTTTTATGTGTAGTTGTGTGCGTTTCGTATGTTTATGTAATTTGTTTGGTTCAAAAAAAATGAGAAAAAAGAAGAAAAGAAAAAGAGAAAAAAAGAAGAAAAGAAAAAAGAGAATGTTATGTTGTATATAGTGTTTTTAGTTCGTGTTTGTGTGTGTTTGTGTTCATTGTGTAATAAAAGACCGGGTAAAGTTTGCGCTACTCATACATATCCCATTCCCTACCTTTACACTTAGCCAAGTTACAACCTTTAAAGTCCCTTTGATTTGCATTCATGTTTAACATTCATAAGAGGAAGATTGATTTAGGTACAAGCCTATGGTTGTGCAACCACCCGTTTGCCTTTTGTGTGTCTAGCTCATCTATGCTAGAGCTTACTTGTAGCCGAGAGGAGAGACATTGTGAGGGGTGTGTTGATTTGGGTGTTGAGGATAGGTTATTACAAGGATTACATGTTGATGCTTGATTCCAAATTGATCGCTTGTGTGTGAAATTGATTTTTAGTGGATTGCTTGGGACAAGCAATGGTTAAGTGTGGGGATGTGACGGGTGGTTCAAGGAACAACCCTTTATATCATTAAAACGCCTATTTTATCCACATTTGATCATGTTATTGCTTGGGATTGGGTGACTACGAGTGCTTCGGTTGCAGGTGCATTAAGGAGCTAAAAACGAAGAAATACGGGCTTTGGAAGGGACCGGAACGGATCGGGACAAGGAAGATTTGATCGAAGAAAAAAATCAAGTTTTGAAGGTCTCCACCGTACCTTACGGTAGCCACCGTAAGGTACGGTGGCATCTGTGCACAAAAAGTCTACCGTATGGCAGTGGCTGATGGCCATTGGTTTTTGGTCTCCACCGTACCTTACGGTGGCCACGTAAGGTACGGTGGCCCCTGCACCAAAAATGTAACTTCCGCTGTTAAATACGGTTTTGATGGGTCTTTTCACATACTTTCACTTTGGGAACGTTTCTAAAGACTATTTGGGCGATTTTGGCTAGTTTTTATATTGGAGAACAATCCTAATCATTTGGTTTTTGTTTTTGATTCCTATGAACAATTACGGGAAGGATTTGGGTTGGTTATTGATTAATTGGTCATCGGGAAACAACCTCGCGTTAATTTAATCCGAGTACTTTGTTCCCTTTTATCACAACAATTATTTTTTACATGAGTTATGTCTATGTAACTCTTTCTAGTTGGAACTTTTACACAAGTGTTTAGAGAAACCGGATCCAGGAATGATCATTGCTTTGATAATTGTAAGAAACAAATCCATTTTGATTAAGTAATTAGTTTACAAGTTAGTTCAATCTAAAACAACCAACAACTCTTGATCTTTTTTTTTATTTAGTAGATTAATTTTAGTTAATTCGCAAAATTGTTAGTTTACACACATTCACAAAACTCCCTGTGTTCGATACCTTCTTGCCACTATTCGTTAGTTGTAATTGGGAAATTTTACGTGTACCACGACAAGCACGTCAAATTTTGCACACAACTACACATCAAAAAAACAACACTCCCATAACACTACTAACACAAAA